>JABASD010000108.1:0-122195 GCA_019776165.1 Pogonognathellus flavescens | reverse complement strand
TTTCATTACGAAACTACGTTGTTTTATTACTCCCGGTGTTGACCGGTTTATTCATTATTCAAATGAAACAGAAAGTAAGAGTCGTGTTGGTTTTGTTGTGTCAATACGTATGTATTTGCCATTGGCCACTTGAATGTATTAAACAAATGCTGTAGGCGTACTTGCACCGCAGTTCTTTCATTTTATCGCCTTAAACCAAATATTATTTCATTTTATATAAGTTTAGCTCAATCACATATTCATGACATGACGCAACGTTATCTTTATTTCCTTTCTCAACCCCAATTGTAACTGCTTACACATTGCAATGTCATTTGTAAAGGAAAATGTGAATACCTAAACCTAAGCCATTTATTATTTGCAAATGTGAATAGTATCGTAACGACATATTTAGGGGAGAACTTGTTCCAAAGCTCTAAGGTATGCGTCAAGAGAATTAAATAATTTTATTATTGCTAATAAGCCATACGCATGCTAAACGGAAACGAAATATTAAGGCTACTCAGGCAACTCGTTGGCAAAAAGTAGCCAAGGTAGAAAATTTCAAAAATATATCCCTTTGCGAGAAAGGGGAGGGCTTAGCATTTCAAGATCCGTCGAGATTGCCGATTGGCTAGATGGCTTTGCGACAGCTTTGCACATTTACCACAAGAATTAGTTGAGCATTTGGGAATTGCAAATTAGTTGTCATGGCTAATACACAAGAATAAATTCTGCAATGAACGTGTGTTAACTGATTAAACTCATAAAAATCGCGGTAGCAAAAATGCATTTTGCCTGAGCATGCGCGCAAATATTTTGCCATTTTCTACCTTTGCTACTTTGCTACGTTGTCTGAGTAGCCTTATTTTGTGTTACATGTAGCATTAAAACAATCGTAATAAATATTTCACAACCATTTTGATCTATAATATCCGTAACGTATAATATCCGTAACGTAAGATGTAATGTAACTTCGCACATTGGACGAGATAAAATAAAATAATATCTCGTCTCGTGTTTTTTGTATCACAAAGTTTTATCTAGTGTAATTGGGTCTACTGAAGCCGAATTTAACATTTAAATCACCCTAGAAAGTCTACAAACCCGAAGTAACCGAATCCGGGTTTGTAGACTTTCTAAGGTGATTTAAATGTCAAATTAGGGTTCAGAAGGCTCAATTATATCAGGGTTTACTTATCCTTACTTACGTATTACAGTATTCACTGCAGAAATATTAATTCGCAATTTTTCGCAAAGCACCGCATAAGAACTGAAAGCTTGTATATTTTCTACTATAAAAATATTACAATGGCAAAAGAATACATTTTATCTAAAACACTTCTTAGACTCCTTTGAATTTATAACTAATAAATATATTAGTTTTAAGTTTGGCTGATCGGAAAATTTTACGTACCTATTATTATGTATACACTCCCTTATTTGGTTAAACCAATTTAATGCATTAAACAATGGCACTATAAATTTCCATCCAGAACATAAAAAATTCAATTTATAAATTTTTTATGGACGGTTCATGTAAAATAAATATCATCTAGAGTACAGATAACAAATAGTGCAAAGCTTTCCTTCCATAAACTACGAGCTACACTCTACGATATCCCGTAACCTATACTTATTTAGAACTACAACATGACTGTTGAGGAAAATGAGAAAATTACGAGTTGAACTCCAGTATGCATGTGACGGAGTTAATATATCTCGTTTACAACAAACAGTGGTAAATCCAAAGTTATTGTGAGAATGAATGATAATTCAATTACTTATTCACAATGAATCCAATTTGAGACAGACTATTAGAAGCAATTAAGAGTTGGAAGTAAGTAATTTGTAAAAGGAAATGAGAACATTTTCACTTACTGCTGCCTGAGATGAAATCGGCAGGAGTCTCATCTTTTATACAAGTGTTGTTCAGTTCATCCTTCCACACACAAACTACCGGCAGCATAATGACATTCTGATGATATGTAAATAATTATGATAATACACAATGACAAAGTGAGTGAATTTTGTGTGCATATTATATGTACCCAGAAGTAGCCCCGTTTACATAATACATGTGTACTAGGCAGCAAATGTATTCGTTTATTGTAATTTAGTGTTATTGAGTTCACATTCAGAGTTCTCCAAACATCAAACACATTTAAAAAATAATTGCACAATCATTTTTATTACCTACTACTACCATTACATTTCAGTTATTATCATTATTATTGTCACCGTCCAATGAATGTTTATTATAATTATGCTGTTGCTGCTCTCACATTACCCGTATATATCGTATAGACCGTATAATGTTGAAATTAGTAGTACATCTTGTTTTTACATCTTCGTAGTAGGTATTAGGTTTGTAGCATGCTATTATGTCTGAATATATGTTCATAATTATTAACATATGATGCGGATACAGGTACAATGCACACAGTAGGGGAAACTTTTAAATGAGTTACAGAACGTATATGCCGTATGAAGACTAATACCACGTATTAGATGTATAATGTAATATGTGCATTGTAGTAAGAAGAAGAAAACGAAGCTGCATGGCTCACTTTATTTAAATAAACGGAAATTAATAACAACTGAACTCTGTGCGAAGCCTCAATTACATTAAAAGTAATTCAATTGTGCATCTAATGTGACAAAGGATGATTATCTTTATTAAGACACAGTCGACATGCTTTTGGCTGTCAAACTTTATTCCCTGCTGATTTGACTAGTCCATCTTTTTCAAATATGATTTTGTATGAATCATTCCCAAGTGTTTCTCTTCCTCTCTGTCTGAGTGAGAGAAATAGCAATTATTATTCTGAAATATATTTTCTTATAATTTGTCTGTGTGGAGGAAGTGTGTTCATTCTTTTATATTTAGTTATTATTTACTGTAGTACCGCGTCGATTATTGAAATGAATGATATTATACACAAATGCTGACAGCATGCATGATGCTCGCTCAGATAGATGCGCTAATAATGAGAATAATAAAAGCAAAATATTATTGTAGCCCAGTAAGCCCAGTCGAGGGTTTCCTCTTTTTTATATAAAGGATACACTTGCGGGCAATTTTCTTTTGATGTGAAGCCGGCTTTATAATAAGTGTTATCTATTGTTCACCATTTATTTAAATATTCTAACATGTGCGTTTCAATTAACCACCAGAGTTCCGTCCACTGTTCTTACAAATAGGCCAGCCAACTTTATTTACCGTCCATTTAGCTCCGAATGACTCCATCTCCTTTCTCCCCCACAACCATTTAACAATAAGCCGTGGTGTAGCAATGAAATAAATATTATCATATCGTGCAGAGCTTGCATCAAATGATAATAATATAAATGTTATCAACTCACTTGATAAAAATCATCAAAAACTGTGAGGCATTCTAATTTCAATCAACCAAATCCGCTTTCTTCGTCCTTTACTGTACCACATTCTATGCACGTAAGCAGTCAGAGGTATGTGCCCACTTTCGGACTCAATGTCCCGATAAATGGAGACATTAAAAATATCAATGTTTCAATTTCTGGACTCAATGTCTTCAAAAATAGAACCACCTAAACTTAATCAATCAAGAAACAACAATAAATATTTCAATATTTCCAGCGAGATCGATCCCAGAAATGAAAGCATATAATATAATAGTTTTTTTTTCAAAATAACTTTCTTCAAGTGCCATAATGGTAGCGTAGTGTAAGCTTATATTATGACACATGTTCCGTTGCGAGTGCACTACTCATGCCTACTATTATTGTAATATTCAAAATAACAACTGGTTAGTAAAATAATACGCAAAGCAAATTTTTGTTTGGTCATACGATTCTGTCATGTAGTTGGGTATAAATAATTGGAAAACTATAAAAAATTGTAAACAATCTTGTGCATTGCTGAAACCATTAATACTAATACCAATTATGAGCATTGTGTATAATATGACTATGTCAAACAGTAGTTTTCTATTCAAACACAAATTATATTGTATTCCAGCCATAACATATCCACTAATATTAATATCAGTTAACAAAGTCAAGGTTGACATAGATATCTACCTATTTTTACTACCTATATACTTACATAATCATGATATGCAAGGTTAAGGTTTTCTTTTTCCGTAATACTTAATGAGACCACAACATATTATTTTAGTACAATCTTTCCATTGTGATGTCTTCCTGGAGCCTTGGCAATGAAAAGTATTATGTTACCCTGTTACTGCCCTAATAATATTACCTACTGTTTGCTCTGGTTGTGAATTGGATGCGTATGTACTATTTACTCTCGCTCGTTATATAATATTTATTAGGTAATAGGGAGTTTTATTAGTCACCAGGAAGCTTAGACCATTATATTATTTTGCGTTCGATTTTCTTGTTTTAGCGACGCAATAGGTTCATTATTAAGACTGTGTAATCGATCCTAAAAGATTATTTTGTTATGCACTATTCTTCAAAGAATATCATGTTGAGGGATTGCCTATTGAAGGAATATTTATTGAAGCAAACACAAGATCATTTACATGAAGATGCTTTTTATCTGCTTTTACTTTTACCACGGTTTAATATAAATTCAAAATAAAGAGTCTGACCATCAATGAAGAACCAAAGTCGTTTTTCCTAAGCCAGAAAAACTGACATCCTACTAAAATTGCATACATAAAATATAATTATTATCATGTAAAACATCATGGATATAAATTATAAGAGATAATGATGATATACTTACATACTTATAATATATGAATTTATGTTTAAATTGATCTCTTTTTGTGATAAAAATTTCGAATGTTGAAACAAGACGGTTATATATTCGACTACCTACTTGCCTACTATCCTTTTTACAAAGTTGAGAATTCTATCAAATACTGGTAAAATCAAATATTCTATCAGCTCATACTAGCTTGTAACTAGCTTGTAAGTAAACCATTCTATTTGAATGTAGTAGTACAAGAGTACAGGAGTAAATTGACATGCGGTAACAGTATAACTTATGTACATAATAATAATAGTACAATAATATAATTGCAGACACAGACTGTGTAAAAATGTGTATTGGCATTGGCCTGTGTGCGAAACGTATACAAAGACTGAAAGTAGTTAAATATTAACTTGTATGTCTGCACCCTTTCTCTTCTCTCTTTAACTCTTCATTTCTCTATTTATTGACCAACATGAAAATGTGTCTTTACATTCTACTTTCTGTTTTTCACAATCTCTGCTGATATTATTTCCCTTTCCATTTGCTTAACAAGGAATTCGGAGACAACGTCCATTAAACACGAACACAGCTTAAAAATGTTTGGCATAGAAGAAGAGACTTAAAAGAGATATTATTACTACACAGAACAGAGAGAACTGAGAGAAGAGTGCCGCATGAATTTTTAGCTCAAGTAAGAACCAATTCACCAACGTCCCTTTTTACTACTTTAAACACCAAAAGAACATATTTAGGTGTTGGAGTAAAATTTATTACACATTTATCTGTCTGTTCAAACGACGGTAATGAGACACGTTGGCTAGCTATTATATTTGATTACTAACATGTATCCTAATAGGATTACACGGTAGAAAGCCGTCCAGTTTGGATTACTACAAGTACGGACAAACGACGCTGTTGTAGTTATAATTTACAATATACATTTTCCCTATACCTATAGATACACACACTCAGCGTGTGTAAATGTGTGGTATTAAGTGTAGTTATTATATAATGAAGGAGAAGATATTAGGTTGGTGTGTGGTGCATCGGTGCATTGCATGGACGGCGTAAATGGCCAGGGCGACCAGGCCACCAAGACGAAAGAGATAGGAAAAAGCTACTACATAAATGAGTCTGAGAACAATAACATAGCACCATCAGCGTCACCACACAACATGAAAAATGGTAACGACTACCTTCTGACCCACCTTTACCACCCGAACTTTTGATAAAGTCGGCTTTTGATCCCCAATTTTCTAAATTATCCAATCTAATCGAGACAGGGAGGGAAGCAGGCAGGTCGGTAGTAGTCAGTAGCTCATAATCTCCAACAACCAGTCAGTTCAAATCTATCCAACATTTTATGTTTTAACTTTTAACCTGTTCAATACTCCATTCAGATTGCTAGATATTATTACATACGAGATACGACGTTGTATAATATCTATCTGTAACATCACATGTGTGCACTTCACTACAGATACTAGGACGTACTACTTACACTTGGCCTCCAACCAATATTACTCACTCCAGCTCGAAAGGAACCTAAAAAATAATAATAAGGATTGCATACATACTATGTAATAATATCACAAGGCAACTTAATAGAGTTACTCGACTAACTTGATTGTTATGTTGCTGCAATGTAAGTACGTAGTACAGAGAGGATGCCGTAATCGATAGAAGGTTGAAAGATTTACTACAGGCAAAATAGAATTGTTCACATATTTTGTCCATGACTGCAATAATATTATCGTTTCTGTTTAACTCAATTAGATTTTCTCCATTATATCCAAAGGTAGGTTGGTCGTTAACTTTCAACAAGAAAGAAAGAATAGGTACATGTAGCGTGTAGTGTCTAAGGAGTAATCCATTTATGTATTTAAAAAGATGTTCCTTTTCCCGTCTCATCAAAGCGAAACCTCAATCTGTTTTGGTTTCTTCTTATTCCTAGCACTCTGTAGAAATACAACTACATGCATAGCAAAGGATAAACTTGTAAAAATTCTATCTTTTCTGGAGATTTTTTATCACAATTAGGCGAGCAATAAAAATTGAAATAATGTCCAAAAATACGGAGAACCGGAAATATCCTTTAAGAAAATTACAGACACTTTTAGAGCAGTATAGGTTGTAATATTGTTGGTGTAAAAGTTTGAGTAGGTGTGTTTCATAAAGCTGTAATAAAATAATAACATATAAAAGTTATTCTCATAACATAACAAGATGTTTATATAAGTACAGACATATCCATTGTAATATAATAGAAAGATACGTCTGAGATATGCATTACAGGGAGGTACGTAGGAGTAGGTAAAGTACGGGGCAACAACGAGTTTGAGTTTTTTGTGGGAGAGTACAGTGGAATGGACTTAAAGCGCAGTAAAAGCGTTTGCTAGAGCGTGGACCTCTAATAGCTCACAATAAATAATTTAAATAGCAGTTGCAAGTAGATCCTCTTAATCTTTTATCCACTCATCAGAGTTAGATTTATTACTGGTCTGACTTTGTTCGGCATCTGCTCTTCAATAGTAATATAAGTCATTGTATTTTATATTTTATACCAACAAAACATTACACTACTTAGGATTGTTACGACACACCATAGAATCATTAAGGTGAATGCAGGCTAAACTTGTTTCAAGGATCTTCACATTATTAGAACAACTAACTGCCTTACGGAAGGGGCGGACTCAACTCAGAAATCTGCAATCTCAAGACAAATTTCAATATTTCATCGTAATTGTTGGAAATTTCTCTCTATTTCATTCTATACTAGTAGACGTGTTTTAATAAATTAGTAAATATTATCTCATCATTTCTTCACAATGACAGCTCAATACTTTTACCTTATCTATTGGACAATCACATCTCATGTAGGCTTCACTTATGGTCGTCAAGGTTTACGCACGAATGTGCTATTACTCGTTATCTCTATCTGCAATCACATTCAGTCTCCATCTCACATTTACTGTCACTTTCCGACTAAAAATTTTTCTTTCTGCGTCTGCACTCATAAATGGAGTATCTAGGTAGTAATATTTATAGTAGCAGCAAATGGAAAATACTACAAAATAAAAATTATAGAATGAAGATGTTAAACATTTGCACCCAACTAATTTTAAAGCGTTTGGAAGTTGCAACATAATGTCCTTCTATACTCTATATATTTTACTGACATCCTACGCGATTGAAAAATCTTCGAAACCGAAATAGTATTAGTACAAGTAAATAAAAACGACTATTTATTTTACTGAATTATAATTTAATAACGCACTGGAGCTTAATTTACCGAGAAAAAAAATTGCATCTTTAAAAAATCATTTCATCACAAAAATGTTTTTGAATCATTTGATATTAATTTATTGTAATCACTTACGCTATTGGAAGCTCAACTTTAAAGTGCGAAGATATTAATTGTATAAGATAAAATCAAAAAACGAACATTAACCTTCGTAACTATGTAGG
The DNA here is from genome assembly GCA_019776165.1 of Pogonognathellus flavescens. Lineage (NCBI taxonomy): Eukaryota > Metazoa > Arthropoda > Collembola > Entomobryomorpha > Tomoceridae > Pogonognathellus > Pogonognathellus flavescens. The sequence goes on along the minus strand of JABASD010000108.1, from coordinate 114,040 downwards.
CTAATCGTGTGAGAATAAAAATAATTAGGAACACGTACTGCTACTATGAGGCACTAATCGAGTTAGTCGCAACTAAACATTAACAACTACCAGAATCTTACAAAATACTGATTATACTAATAACAGTGTTAATATTGCATCCTACTTATTATTATTCTTTATAAGAAAGGAATACTACCTATACTTACCATTATTACAATTCTACAACTTGACAGCAATAAATGTCTTTTCCGCTTATCGTTTAGCAGATCCAACAGGAGAATAAAGAATTTATCTCAGAGAATATTTTACAACAAGGTGTCGGCATACCCAATTAATTAATATCTCTCGTGGAGAATTGCTCAAGTCAGTGGAATAATGCTACTGTATTCTTTCAGTCCTAAATTTTTATTACACACTTAAGATACCTTGATCAGTTTTACCACTATCAGCAGTACTTTCCCATAACCATAAGATCCATTAGTCACGAATTTAGGCTTAAGTACTTATCAAAGTAGCTTTACTTCAGTGCTTGCAGTACCTACCTACTTACAAAATATACGCTTGGCTTTGTCTTTATTAGCAATTATATTTTCTTAAATTACAACAGCTCACATATCAACGCATATCGCTGTATAAATGCAATACTGCTTGTTAGTGTCAAATAAGAAACACCTCTTTCTTCTACATTCAATTCTACCTTACCTCAATCAACCTCCTGATTTACCTGTACTGACTTTAATAAGCTCTACACAAGCGCAATAAATTCTAGCAAAACACAAAAAGGTAATGCCTAAAATCGCATTGCTGCTTACGGTCGATCAAATATTTTTGTGCCATTATAGACCATACTATAATGTAACTAAATAGTAAACCGGTCAAAACCGGGTGTACATAAACAACTGTAGTTTTGTAATACTTAAAAATATTTATTTTCATGATAAATTATTAGCGTTGTTGAAATCAATTGTTACATGGTAGTGTGCTTGCTTGTCTTTGTTGCTATGTTAGCAAGTGTAACTAGTATTATACCACTATGATTTCGTAGCATACTACGACAATAAACGATTTAATTTCGTCATTTAATTTCGAAGTTTGTACATTCTATGTAGTACTGATATTTGTTTAACGAGAAGCTCTTCTGTATTTTTCTATGTGGAGTTTATACATTAGATATATTATCACTTATCAGTATCATGTAGTTAATTTGAAAGTGACAGTTCATGAAGAGTTAACCGATTGAACTTATCTTCGAATTTAGTCTCACACCAAATTTGAATCCATTATCTCAAACTGTTCTAAAGTTATCGTATGAACACAGGGACAGACAGACGAACATACACGAAATGTATTCCCATAAAACAACTAAGTTGTTTAATAAAGAAGCCATGCTTTTTTGCAAGTGAATCACATATTATATAGTAGGCACTCTATGTAAGCACAGGTTGCAGTAATATTTATAGCAGCACTTTAAGCTAACAGGCATAGGCAGACAGGCAGTACTATAATATGTAAATGATGTATGAGACTGGCCTTGGCTGTGCAAATAAAATACTGTAATAAATAACTTTTCCTTAGATATTTTATTTACTTGGATTTTACAAAACATTAACAGACATACAAATATAATATTAGCCTCTATTGACACAAAAATATCTATTATTCCGTCAAGCCATAATTATTAAAGTTTTAGATTGAATTTCGCAGTTTAAAGAAAAAATTGTCACACAAAAGAATAATCCAAACAACATTTCAGAATGTACATGTCGAATAATTAAATTATGACCTATCAGTAAATACTTCAACGGTTTATAGTTATAAAGAAACATTATGCAAAATAACAGTGTCAAAGTTGGCATGGCATGAAAATGAAATGAAATACAGTTAACAAATGAACCAGTCATGCAATTATTTAAAATATGAGGTTGCTTTTGTCTTTGTATGTTTCTCTTCACGTCTTTCCTTGAACCTTTCAAGCAAACGTGTCTTTCATGTAATGATCTGCTTGATGATCTTTTAAGGGTAACAAAATTAAATAAATAATATCAATAAATGCGTAGTCTCATAGCTTCTCCTAGAATATCTTTTCAGGTGCTAGGTAGATCAAATGTTGCCAAACATCGATAGTTTAGTACTAAGTTTTCACCATCGAGTTGCAATCTTTACCTACTAATCCAACAAAACAATGGATATCGTAAAATCCCAACAAGTTTTTACAAACGCCGAATGCAAGTTGCTTCATTATGTGAACCCTTCTCTATGTAAATTCAGTATTAGGATTATCTAACGAATGAATATTTGTGACTCTCGAGGATAACATTTAACCTATTCTGCGTAAGTGAATATCATTATCAAGCCGTCACTATATGTCTTATATATTATGTTTAATCATTGGTATTAAATATTTTGCTGGCAATAGAACTAGAATAAAAATGTACAGGTATTGTCGATTTGCGTATAAAAACAGAAAACAAATATATTAAAATGCACTTGAGTGAATGAAGGCGGACAAGGAATACGCAAGTAACTAACATGACCCACCTAGTAATTTACAAACAAATTTACTTGCCAGAAATTATAAGAAGTTTAATTTTCGGAGTTTTGGTTTCAGGGTATGGGTTTTAGTAAGTACGTGTTACCAATGTTTTGATAGTACCTGCCCTGATGACGATACTTAAGCTCATTTCAATTTCTTCTAATCTCGCCGACAAAACATTTCGTCTGTAAACTATATCCTTAACCAAAGTAAGCCGTAGCAATTGTTCAGACTGAGAAGAAAAGAACTGACTGGGTATTATTTAATACTAACAACATGACTTTGACTACCTACCTTACTACCTTTACTATACGAAAACATTTCATCCACCATAACCACAGCTGCTCTACGTTCTCGCACGTTGATACAAAATCATAATACGTAGTGCATACAATACACAGTCACTAGTCACCGTTTGATAACTGAGCCCCAATAAGTTCTATGTACGTCTACATTTTATATGCACCATTATAGAAATACTATACCTGCGTAATATACTAAAATTAATATAAAATAAAAGCCTAGTTGGACGAACAACGACGTGACTCGAGAAACTAGTAAACTGAACCTAACCACAACTAATTAGCATTATTGATCGGAACTATTTCTTTCTGCTTTCTTGACTTCCTTCAATGAAAACGACATTTTCCTTCCCTTCGCTTATATATTAGTTTTAAATCGATGTCACTTTCAATAGGTACTTTTTATTTTAAGAACACAATTCGCCTGCCTAATAAAGTTACTCTGAGGTTGTAAAGCCAGATACGTATTGCACAAGTCACAAAATATGTTCATAAAATATACAGATACTCAATACTTTTACTACATGCATAGTTGCAAACATTAAATAAATGTAAATAGGTATTAGTTTACGGATGCATTACTTATTCATATGAATTGCCACTTCCGTTTTGTTTTTCTTTGCACAACTTTGTACTACCAATGTAATATTAGTAGACATATAATCTGATGTGAAGGTAAAAGTACACATAAAATGACTTTACGCCCGCCCCGGTGTGTTAGTGTTGCTATTCAATGAGTATTCATTGAGTTGATAAGTTTATGTTGTTGTGGTAGTGATGCTGTCTGTGTGTACTGTAGCATATTATAATGTAACTTGTACTGTACTGCAAGTCATCTCACACTCAGTTTTAATGTCAGAGGATACCGACAATAAAGTCTTCAGGGTATTTCACTACAAGTGATCAAGTTATGTAAGCACGAAACAAGAATGCATTTATTAAATAGCGGAAGCTACTTAATAAGAATTTTAATGTGTGTTTGTCTGTCGAAGTACATTCTGTCCAAACAATAGTATCTCAAGAACTAATTATATTACCGTAATTAGTTCAAACTCTGTGAACATGTTCTTGGACTCAAAAGGAAGACAAATTTAAAACATTGGTCAATCGGTTACATCATTCATGACCTGGTCAAAGAGAGTTTTTGGGAGTAGCTATATGGCTCTCTTAAGGACACTAAATTTGTTGAGTGTAGAATGGTGGTAACGGATCCTAGCGCGTTTCACCTTAATGTTAGCAAAATGCTTCGTAACTAATATCTGACATATAGTAATTCGATATCTGGACGATGAATCAACTTAATTCGTTCAAGTTAAAAAAGTTAACAACAGCAATAGACGTAAGTCTTTTGAAAACAACAGTTGAAAAATCAGTTAACTGTGAACAACATAAATAATATGTGTAACTTACGCTACTTTATTACAGCCGCTTTGCAATGGTTTATTTATTAGGTACATCTTTCTTGCTTAAGTATCTTCTACATAATGAAATAGTGAGCACGCCTTTGTATTAGCGTCGTTTTATTGCTGTGCGGCGGCTTTATCTCACCACCTGTAACCAGCTAGTTGCAGCAGGAGCACAGTAAGTGAAGGTGGAAATCCTATTCAAAAAATAGGTCTCCATTAAAACTGAAATTCTTTTCAAACTTAGACAATAATTTGGATTTCCCAACAAGTATACTCTTTTATAGTCATGCAGACAAGATCACAAGAATTAAGGATATCCTTATTTCCTACATTTATATTTGATTAAAAACAGATACAAAGGTATCATTGCATGTAATCTCACAATTTTATCACGTTCCTAAAGAAAAGCACTAGAATGTTATGTCCTTATAACTAAACTTTGTACTTTGGTCAGGTATTAAACGTAAGTGCATAATCACATATCTTCCTTTGGAAAAACCTTGTTGCTATTAACAAGGGTCATTATTTTTCCCTAACTATACTTCGCCACCAAATTTTACTTTTGTAGTTAATTCCTAGTTTATAGGAAGAATACTAAATTTTTGTTACCTAATGTATATCATAAATAAAATAAAAATAGATGCCTACTATGCAGTTACAAATTGCTAGGTAAGAAAAAGGTGGAGCTATTAATAATAAATGGTTACTCGTATTTCAGTTAAATGCAGTCCCACATTTTTATTTTTTCATGCAGCTATTTTCATGTATTCATTTAACTATTTAGGTTAGTCACGATGCTTCCAAATGTATCCATGTGTTCATAGTAGATATTAGCTGAACCATGGTACAAAAAATAATTCCACGATTAAAATTGAAATATTAAACGAAAAAGAATTAAAAGACAACGGTCATTTCACCTAAATGGGTTATTCAAATTATTAATGACGAAAATAAAAAACCTGCACCGAATGCGGACCATTTACCTACAGGTATTCGACTTTGTAACTTATGGTATTGTGTATGCAACGAGTAAGTTGTAAAAATAAAATAATGTTATTGCTACCAGATGTGGTTTACCTGTGGAAGCTGACCTTTCCTTGATGATGATTGTAGTACCTCACCGCCAAAGGGAGTCCTCAGTTATTCATCTCAGCTAGTGAGCATTAAGTAAATTTGTATATCTACTTTGTATGCATTCTGGAATGTATTTTTCTGTTCTGTCATGTTGTTGTAAGTAAAGTTAATATCTTTATCGTTATCCTGAGCACGAGCGGTCAGAGCAGTTCCATTATGTAACTTTTGTCAACTGAATGAATGTAAAGAGAAAATGCAAGTACTTCAGTACTTGCTCACAAATCCAAAAGAAGAAATAGACTCTTGCGGAGTTCATAATCCATTGTAACACTCAATTTGAACACTTATAGCATTCAAAGCACTTCTAAGGTCTATAATAGACTGCCCTAGGGAGAGAAACATCATATTATATTATTAAAAGTAAATCCTACGTTGAACAAAGCTATAATAGTAGCAATATTATTAAGTACTCCATACTACAACTGGTTTAGTTGTATAGAAAATCCTATGGAAATCTGTGTATTATTACTTAGGTATTGAAAAGTGATTTGACTTGCTTTTGGTTAGTTAGAGGCATCATGAATGGTCATTCATGGATGATTTATTTGTACGGGAGTGTTGAGTAGATGAAAGACTTGGCTACAGAATGCTGACAATGAGAATAGCAGATGAGACATTGGCACAAATAAGGAAATACAAATGCGGTAGGCCAAACGGTGCAGGAGGTCAGGTCAGAGCGTCATTGAGGGTGCTAGCCCTTTACTAATGGCTTCTCTATTAAGTGATCTGACCCTTCTATGTGCTCAAACTTCTGCCTCTTTCTCAACTCACTCACCTTTATCTTATTTATTATTTCATATTGTGTTCTCCAATTCAGTTGTTCACAGAGATTAGCTTCTGCTGACAAGCCATGTCAAGTCATTCACTCAACAGATTAGATCATTCAATATCATCCATTCACTCTCAACCCCTTAATTTATCCCGAACTATGGCACATTCTTATGTTATTTAGTGCAATGCACAACTAGGTCTGATGAGAGCCTCTAATAGGACTACATACAATGTTACTCCTTTGAAGTGACTATAGGTAAGTTATAAAGAAATGGAAAATAGTTATTAGAGTATATTATTATAAGACTAGGTATATCTATATAATATCCCATGCATCCTCATCTAAAGACTCTTCTAAGTACGTCGTTTATGATCTATACATTTATCCTTAGCAAAATAATATTACACTTTTATACGATATACATACAATACGTGGTATTATAGGAGAACAAAATAATAATGAACCCTCTTACATACAAGCTGTAGTACTTAATATTTTGTGGTTTGTCCCTGTTGGTTCTGTATTACTTTGAGGGCCAAGTATTAAAGTATCAATTTCACTGACTGAGGAGAATGAGTCAAATATATTAACGAAATATAAACATTCATCATTAATTTCGCATTCATTATAAGACCCGACGTGGAGAAAAAGGCAGTATAGTTTACTTTGCAGATGGTACCTCAGCGGTATATTATAAGAATTATTTAACTAAATCCTATAACTATAATCACAATGAGTCACTCGGTCAAATGCGGCTTACGAAATTAATGACTAGCTTTTTGTTAAACATGATAAGTACAAATAGGGAATACAGGGAAAAGCAGGAAGGATAGTATTCTCATCTGCAAGATGTATCCGTATAATACACAAAATACTCATCATAATTAATGGATCTTTATTATTACGATACTTGTATAATACTTATATAAGAACTTATATAATTATTATGTAACTGCTGCTTACTATCTTACTTAAGCATTATTGATCTTTGCAAATAGCTCAACATATTTGGAGGAATAGGGAACTCATTAAGATGATATAAATCCACAGTAAAAGGTAAAAGTATAACTTACCTCTCTTACCTGTGCATCTTTACAAGAAGAGAATCTGATACGAAGGACGAAGCTGATGTTTTGAAAATTAAATTGCGTATGAGAAACACGAGAAAGTTTCGATACAGATTTCTTAATGAATAGTAATAAGGACATAGGGTGGTAGAGAGAATGTTTTCCTGAGAATGGGTAAGTGCAGCTTGCAAGTACATGTTATAATATAGTTTATATTTTTATTATGTGAAGTGCTAGCTTTAGTCGTTGTATGATGCGTAATATACCTATAATAAAAACTCATGCGATTGAGAATTTCTACAAGGACAAGAAATGAAGAGATTACATATATGGACTTGGGAAGAGGCGATGCAAATTGTCAAAAGGGTCGAAAATGGACTCGGAGTCAATTAAGACTGAATTTGTGAATTAGACTCGCATCAGTGATACAAAATATCCAACAAAAGGCAGGCAATAGGAACAGTAGGTTTGGCTAGGGCTTTGCCTTTATTTCATTTAGTTTTCTAGTGGAAGAGGACAAAACAGATGTTTCAAGCTCTAACAATATGAAAAAATAATTCTCGACAGCCAGACAAGGGTAGGTACACTACACACACAACAACCAAGGCATACAGTCGATTATTGTGTGAGAGAACTCAAAGAGAGAGACAGTGTGAGGTGATATTGAAAAGAGAACTGAACTCAATAGTTACCCTCACACACAAAGAGACACACAAACACAGAATAGATATAGCCATCACAGCCCAGAAGAGAAAAGCCATAAAGGCTTGAAGCAAATAATATTACAACGATGAAAAATGAGTTTTTCACGCTTTTCGGAAGCAAAAATTTAGGAATTTATGATTTCCTCTGTGCTGTCCTCTCAGCCCTGATACTTAGCTCATAAAATAGAGACAACAATCACATACTAACACAAACTAGGTGCTTAGCATACACAACTCATTTTATTCAAGTATAATGTAAATGTAACTACAGACGACTACAACACATGAGATTAACATGTTAAAAATGACATCCACTCATTCAACATCAAATGAATAGTCAGTCCTCGTCTCTGCTCCTCCATCAAATCATAATAATATCATCATTACGACCTTACGTGTTTTTATACTGCGTGTATCTACTTATATCCCTACTTTTTCACATGCATCACGTTTTATTCTCCTCTACACATTTATTTATACGTATCCGACTCCAACTACCGTGCCTTTCAACAGTTTACTAATGAGTTCTACTGTGAATCGTCCTTACACTTCCCATACTATCCTATTTACTCCTCACAAAATCCTCTGCTCCTTCTATTCTCAACATTTATATTAATTCCAGACAACTTTGTAAAACACTCCGCCGTCTCATTTTAGACAACTTTTCTTTATAACGAACTATAGGCAGATATAGTAGACATAAAATAGATGTTTGTTTAAACCGTGACACGAAGGCTGATGCTTCACTGCTAGTAAAATATTAACACATACTAATCTTCATTGTTAGAAACGTCATTTTTAGAAGGAACTTATTTTTCTTGCTTTTTTTCTTTTTTCTACTTTGCAGCAAATGATCTGCCTGATAATAGCTAAGTATAAGGTACCTCAGCTACTACAACTACAAAATGTTCTCAACATTACATAATATTATGCTTCCAGTAAATGTAAAATGTGTATTAGCAATATGTTTTGTGAAAGCATTGTAACTCATTGAAAGTGATTACTGATTAGGCTTTTTAACTTCCTACCTACATGTATTTACTTATAATTAAGAATAATAAAATTGCTATACGTGATTGTACTTATAGACTTCACATCATGAAAAATAAATACTTACAGCGTTGTTTTCATGCACTGAGATATCGCTAACGACCTTGAGAGTAAAAATTTAATTAAGCTAATGAATGATCTGTTATCTTGATCAAAGTCATTTATGAAGACTTTGTTATTCACAACTTGCCAGCAAACGAAAACTACTAAAGCGAGACTTGCTAACTAAGTAGTCGGGAATTTAACTAAACTGAAACTCACCACCACCAACAATGCTTCCATTTTTCATTCATGCAAACTCTTTCCCATCGTTACTTCATCCGTGTTTGCAACCATAAGAGAAATTCATGAGCATGACACCAGGGCACTGTAAATAATTTCAACAAGATCATTCAAAATGTCTAGCGAACTAAACAGAGGGAGTGGTAAATGTTAAATACAAATTTTGATTTTAGTGCTCATGCAAAATTATTAGCAAAGTAAGTGCTACAATTGCATCAACTACATTGCAAAGAAACTCTGTAGTAGTGACCTCATTCATAATTCATTCTTATTTCATACTGCAATATTTCAGAGCACTTCCATTGTTTAAAAAGAACAATGTGAAACGTTTCGTGTTAACAGAAACATATCACACTTAAATATTTTACGTGTTATGTAGTATTTCTTAATATTTTTAGTTCTATGTATAAATAATGTATGATGATATTTTGATGCCTGATATGAATTTGTTGAATGAATCAAAATGTCATTGCACCAGACAGAAAAAACCATGCGAGTAGAAAACAATCTGAAATTCAGGCAGGTATAAATAAAACCTTGCTTGCATTTAATTCTCTGTCGTTAAATATACCAAGAATCGTCTTCTTTAAATATCTCAAAATTGTTTGCTTTATTTTCTATTCTTCGTCTACGTTGACATGAAACTTGGAGGGAGCAAAGCTTGTTATTATAACACGACCAAAAAATACAACACTCTGGTTTAGTTAGTAGTGTGCAAAAACAGTTGCCAGAGTGAATGCACTCTTTTCGTAATCATTAATACTACATCGTACACTTTATGCGCTTTGGATGCATGAGAGCTTTCTCATTCATGACTTGAATGCCATAACAAACGCAAACCTTAATGAATTAATTTATAGGGAAAATCTTCAAGAGACATGTTAATTACCGGAACACTTTTTCATGTAATGTGAATAATGTGTCATCTGATTTTTTGCCAGTATGTAAAGTGGAATCTAATTATGATTTGATTCTTCTGCGCTCCATTCAATTGATTGGTAGGGATAGCATTAGTAAGCCACGGATATAAGAAATGACATACCTCTTCTTCTTCCTTTCATATAAGAAGAGCACTATTATAATTCAAATCTAATAGCATTTCGATTTCCATCCTTTCATCTCAATGCATACTAATCAGTCACGGCTGAATCTCATCAATTATATTATATCTAGCGACTCTGTTGCTTCTATCACTGCTGCGATTTCTTATTTCGTTTTGTACAATGAAAAATGAGTGCGTAATACAATAAAGTATGTAAAAGACGTACACAGAGATTATTACTGGGGATTTACATTCATGCGATGCACACTTACATACAAATTGAGTATTCCATGGCATAGCATGACATGACATGGTATCTGAAAATTGTATATAATTTAATCCATCTACTACAACTAGCACCAAGTTATGTACTTACACAAAGCATACGGAACATACTACATTGATGCGTACCTATTAGCAAAAGAGTGGTGGGATGAAGATATTATTTTACAATTGAGTGCATCACTTCTTCTTATGTATGTGTATATAATATGTGTGTATGTATCTGCACATAAAATCTTTATTTATGTGCATCATCCATTTGTACATGTGCTAATAGCATATTTAGCCATATTCTACTCACTAATGCATGTACAAGCCCAAGTCGAGTGATTGAGATTGCGGCCAATCCATCCACAATGTAATTACCAACTCATTAATCAAGAAACGAAGTTAAATGCGATTTTAAATGAAATAAAGAGTGTTGCTAATAAGCATTAACTCTTCTTATAGTGGTGTGTCATCATAAGTCAAAACAAATGGAAAAAGGCAGAGCTTGCGAAGAGATAGAAGATGTTGTAATATATTTAGGCAGCAATTCATGCTCTGCAGATGTACCAAAGAATATAAAGCACACGTTAAATTCCCGACACACACACCACACAAACAAAAACTTGGATGTGCCTAATTGTGGCTATGGTACTGTGTTATTATTATATGTATAGGGAAACGGATAAGGAAGATAGGATCCTTGAGAAGATGAGTTGATGATGATGATGATGATGGGAACGAGAGAGGATGGAATACAGGATTCAATTCAGACTACACATAATAATGATCTCCTACCTACTTGAGTTATGGTAAAATACTAGAGCTTCATACTTATGCCCGTTTAGATTTATCCGGTAGAAAAGGCACAAAGTTAAACAGTGCTGCTTTACTTTGCCATTGCAATACAGAGTTGTTGTCTTTATACCGCTCTGTGAACTTTCACGCACCTCTTTCATTTTTCTCAGTGTACAACTTAATATGTAACATTTTTACAGAGTTTACTGTGTGTAAAGCAAATTGAAACCATATTATTATATTTAATGTAATAACAATGTAAGAACTAATTTGACTTTTACAGCAGAACATTTTTTGCTAATGTTAACATGAATATTACTTTAACCGGAAACCTTAGTAGAAAAATGAGTAATACTATTTTCAAGGGATTATTATAGGGTAAAACAAAAGCATGAACTGAAATGAGACGAGTACTAATTAATCAGACACAGATGTGTGTGTACCTAACTAGTACTTGTAAGTGCTAATAGCAGCTAAACTATAACATGGTTTACAACAGTCTGTAGGTACTTGCTCATTCTATGTGCGGATAGAAAACATTTCCAATGATGTACTCAACTCAACAGGGTTTTTTCAACGGGAAAACGAGTCGTACCAGTAATACACGAGAAGTGAAAATGTGTAGACGACATTTCATTAGTTTAGCTCTTCGGTTGAGTGACGTTTGACAGAAACAAGACAAGGAGACAGATGAGACATTGTGAACAACCGATGAAACTAAATACAAGATGCTTCAACAAGATAATATCAGTTCTAAAGATACTTAGTTAGCGATTATGCATTTTATATTATATACTTGGTTATAATATTGCCAGAAGAAAAATTAATTTTACTCAACAGTACATGGTGCAATTTGTTTTATAAAATTTTCATTTAATAAAGGTATTTCATTTTACTTAAAAAATCGGACAAGAAGTTAAACGCTTTATGGCTTTTCACGTTTTTGCACTATTTGATTGCAATCAATTTTATGGGTTACATTTCTGGCATAGTATATCCATTGAGTGTATAATTTATAATTTTGATAGTTGGAGAGTAAATTCTCATTTTCGCATTCTGCTGCAATAATTGTCTGTGATCACGAGATACTGACAATCATAATCATCTTTGCTCTTGTCATAAAAATAATGACTACAGGGATCTCATGAGAGGACAAGACAATGAAAGCGACTGTGAAGCACTCACTAAAGATGAGTGCATTGTCTACGAAGAAAAGATCATAGTTAATATCCATTCCCATTTAGAAGAGAGATGTAGAACAATGGGATATAAAGAGATTGAGATATTTGTTTGTCCGTAGAGTCGCACCGCTCACACACAGACAGAGAGCGGAAGGAATCCCTATGAAATATTACACCAAGTCATATAAAACATATTTTATAATACGATATTTCAGTTATGTGCAATATTACTGTTTGATGGTACATTGGAATTAAGACAAACACACAAAAGATATAGCATAATGATCAAGGTAGGACTCCGTTGAGATTCAGTAAGTATTCAATCCAGTCCTTGTAGAGATTTGATGTGATGTGTTGTTGTAAGTGTAGCTAATAGTCAAGCTAATAGAGTAACTAGGCATTTAAGTGAGACAGACTAGTTGAATACCCACGTCGGGACGTTTATTACACAGAAAATATTACATACGTATGGTAATAATATTCTTCCAGCGTAAAATAAAGCCTCCTCTTTCTTTGTAATAGAGCCACTATGACTCTCTATCTTGTTGTTGTACACAACGGAGAGAAAGAACAAGACAAAGAAGTAATACAGACCTAACCGAAGATCCCACTGAAGTGAGTATAGTAATAATCATAATAATAATAATATTATGAGGAATTAGTATTTATAATGTCGGTGCAGTTATTTTGTATTCAAAGTGCCATCAGAGTGCCATGGTATGATATGATGTAAAGCCCAGCGTCAACTAAACAAGAATACCAAGGAATGATGAAGAATTAGAAAGAGAGAGAGAGAGAGATGAGTAAGTAGAAGAAGCAGCAGCAGAAGAAGAAGAAGAAGAAGATGAACACAGAATGGACTGGGTAGACGGGCCACCCAAGAGAACCAGCCGTGGGCCACCCAAACGGCTCCGAAAACGACAAAAACACTAAATAGACGCTAATGAGGTTGTGAGGGCTTGGAGCGAGCGTTGCTTAGCAGAAAAGTGGCCAATGTGAGAGCCAGACTCCTCCTGTCTAGCTCGAAGGCGGCCTATCTGCCTAAATTGACCTGTCAAACACGCTAACTCCCAACTCGTCCTACCATTCATTCCCCACAGTCTTCAGCGCTCACCTCTCAACCAATCTCCCACAATTCCTCCTCACTCAACAACCTCACAATCCTTTCTATGTTCCAACACACTCAAATCCACACACAACAAAACTCACAGTCGGAATACGCAACACAATGCAATGTTCCTGCTCCGTCTCCACAAACACAACACACAATGCAGTCTACTACACCCAACTCGCATCATCATCATCAACATCATCGTCGTAACATAACGTAATGTAACTTGTAACGTTAACATCCTCCGTATGCACATAATGTAGTATAACGTAACCCAGGAAAGTACACGCGGAGTGTGTAACTCGTTCATACAGATACTTACACAGAGCTGTGTTCTATAGGTGCATACCCTGTTGTAGTAAGGAGAGAAGAGAGTTTTGTGAAGGAACTTGACTGGCGGAATGACTGTTGTGTACTGGGAGTACTTGTTCTGTAGTAGTTTTCTATGTGAGTCTCAAGAGTCAAAGTCAAGTCAAAGCAAAGTCAGCCGGGACAAACAGAACACAAAACCATTCTCCTAAACATTTTCCAGCTTTAGACAAGGCAGGTAGTTGGCAAGTTCTTGCTCTCTCGTCGACTCACGCATACATTTGTACACTCGTAGTACACACAGACAAGTACACTTGCATTATTTCTGTCGTAATAGTAATATTAGCTAAATGTGTATTAGGGAAACCCAACTCTTTTTATCGTAGAGCTATATTATACGTACTGGTGTTGTTACACACTCCTACCACTACGATACATGTACACATTATCGTGGCCGTGCAGAAAGAGTAGCACTACTCTACATAAAACATTAATACTTACCTAATTTGACTTTAGCTGTGCATCGGTATAAAGTGCAGACAGACTCGTATGTGGAGTTACATATACATTATACAATTTTATTATTATTATTATTATTATCAACGGACCTTTGCTGTCCATTGTATTCAGCTACATACATACACAAGGTTCTACGCAAGTGTGTACTATTCAGCACTTTCCGAGAGTTCAGTTAACCGGCGGTACTGTAGTGGTTTAGTGGTATAGTAGTTTTCGTTTTGTACACATACCAATAACAATCCGACGTATCGGACGGACACTTTTGACTATATTACATAGTCCACAAGTAAAACCCAGAGTTGCATCTCCGTGCTTGAGGAAGAACGTCTTCCCAATTTCGCATCTGATTAATATACAATACAACTACAGACTCAATTATACAGAATACCTTTGTAGACACATGTGTGTGTATTGAAATACATAAGCGAAAAGGCTGGTAATAAACTGAACTACCACCTACCCACCCATTGGACTACCTTTGCAGATCATCATTGATGTGAGTGAGTGAGACATCAACAACATCATACTCAAGCCTTGACATCACACTCAGAATTCTCTGGAGATAACCCTTGTCATTCATGAATACTCTATGAGAGTGAACACATACGGATTGTACACAAGGATTATTAATTTTGTCATAAGTTAAGTTAACTGAGAGTTGTATGGAGCCACCCTTCACTCTGATGATCAGACTATCTCTGTGTAGTGAGATCGTATCCACCCCTGTGTGTTGAGTAGTTGAGAACGTCTCGTTTGTCTACAAGTCAAATAGGCTTTCCTATTTTGTGTCACACACACACATTGCTGTATACAGAGAGAAGCTGTCTTCTTAACATGACAGACGTCAATTAGTCTACAGCTATGAGATACTACGACTACTTGAGCTGCACCGACATAAGGAAACACTGCCAGTATCTATTTGGAGTCTCTCACTGTAACACGACTACATGAATTGTTGTGAATTGTGGTGATTGTGCGTTTGAGAAACCAGGGTCAATATAAAATAAATACATTGGATACTATTGTAATAATATTATTAGTATTCAAACACGAAACTAACTATATCGACTTTAACAAGTGTGTTGACTTGTTGAAAGTGGTTCCCGGTTGACGTGAGTCTTGTGGTGTACACAGAGATACTTTTGTACTTCTACTACTACAGTTCATTGAATTACTGAATTATTGTAGCCTGAGGCTATACACAGCAATAAGCAATAATTTCTATACAAATTGGTTGTTGATCAAATTGGAGTTTGTTGTGTCGTACATTGTCATTTTATTACTTTCAAGCCTTTAAGGAAATTCGCCGACAACCCCCGGACAATTGTAACACGATTTAAAAATTACTTTTAAATGCCACAATGATTTTCAATTGGGAATCCACAAGTCATTTCCCTGGATTCACCCATGTCACAACTAATAATACAATTTTATAGTCTCATTCTCATAGAAGAAATACAGACAAGTTTAAGTTGGACTTCTCTGAGGTGTTTAATGTTATTCAGTTGCACAATACACAATAAGAACACGATACCGCACATTTTCTACACTACCGGCGTAGACGGATTCACGGATTGACATCGTGTTAACGTATTTTGATCTTCATGTGAGTTTTTGTGATGAATATGGATTGCATATTGTTAATGGTGGGATGTACTTGCATATATTCAACTAATTACCCTTGGGACTATACGACAATTTGATTCGACAGAAGCGAAGTAATATTGTGATGAAAAAGAAGGACCGACAACATGTACTAGGACTACAATAGACAACACCTATCTCGTTGAGCTTGAGTAAACCATTCGGCTCACTCATTGTCAGCACAAATTACTTTCTAGAGTTTTTCAAGTGTCGGCTTATAACAAAATCCGATTCATGTTCATGTACTGGGCTACTGTATTATACAACAAAAGGCGATGGACAACACAACTCATGTTTCTGTGTTCCCGTGTACAATAATGTTGTGCTTAGTTGAGTACAGTCAAGTAAAAGCGGATCAGCTTTGACACCCAAAGGGTGACTTGTCAACAAATCGATTTTTTTGCTCGGTTTTTTCTTCAGTGTGAAGGGAATCGTTAACTCAACAAATCCTCCAAAAGTAAATGAAACGTGACGTGACTTGTTTGGAAAGGTGACGACGATTACTTTGTGGTTAAAACAATTGTCGGATGGTTTCAAGTTTACAGAAGTGAGAAACTTTGTACTTGTAGCACAAATACAGTAGGAGTGTACTTTGACTGACGTTTTAGTACTTTCAACCATTGGAAGTAGCTTGCAAGTATTCAAAAACAATCCGGGGGCAAATACTGCGCTTCTAAAGAAGAAAAGTCTTGACAATCATTATGGTTTATTTCAAACAACATTTGACAAGTCATTTTCACATTAGCTAGCATAATGGTCGAAGCAATGATGATGTCACGTTTGCTCAGATTGTAAACAAGAATTTGAACGAAGCGAACTAACATTACAGTACCGAGTGATCTGTTTTTAGTGTGTTGTACAATAACTCGAGAAATCTAAGATGAGTTGTTGAAACGCGTATCGAATAGAGCAAATCTGTAGAAGAAGTCACGGGAGAAGCCGAAGAGAAGAATTTCTTTGATAGCAACGATAGTGTTAATATAAAACGAAACAGTGGCGTTTGCAATAGGCGTGCGGGAAACAATTCCACTCGGACAAATGTGTGAGGCAAAGATGGACCCGGAGTCTGCTGAGAGCGACAAGGTGGAAAATACGAAAACACCTTCCAGTAAATGTAAAGAATTGCCTCTAAGTCCTACCAGTCAAGATGACGAAATGTCATCAGACGATCTGATTAGTGTAGGAGGAAGTCCTTCACCTTCTCTTACCTCTCCTGATATCATCTCCAGAAATACCATCGACGACTGCTCCGAAGACGAATATTTCAGACCGCTAAAGAAATTGAGAATGTTACAGGTAAAAAACCAACTACTTATTATATTATTCCACTTCGTACGATTAATATATGACATTGCCCCAATAAAAGTGTCATTGTGAGTTACTTACTGGTTATTCAATAGCAGAAATGCACCTATAAACTAATTAATACAAATAAATTAAAAATAACGTATTACCCCAAGAGACCTTTCAATAGACATACTTGAAATATTAATGTCCTTCGGTTTCTTAAGTAGTAGTTATTATGATTCTATAAAAATGAATAACCAGTTCGTAATTAATTCTTATTTCATCACTCATTAAATTCTTTTGTTGCCATCAACATGTGTGAGCATTGAGAGCTCTATATTTGAGACAAAAGAAGTTCAATTCGTAATCCTCATTTGGATAATAGTATATCGAATAGGAACTCCTCATTTCTTTTCTGGCACTGACAGTTGAAAATTATTATCATTTAACTGTGGCCACTCCATGTAATACGAATGTTACATACACTGCATGGTAATTGCAGCATTTGCAAGTAGTAGGTCAGAGTAAATATAATGTAAGCAGTAAGTACGTACTATTAAATGAAGAACAGTAAAAATATTATCAAAGCATGACATTATCCATAGAATACACACAACCCCAAGTATACTCAATATTCAGCATGCAGAGAAAATATTGAAGTAGGAGGATAAGCAGAATAAATAGAAGTTACTTATTATTAGTTTAGATTTTTCTCATGCTACATTAGTCAGCTCAGTGGGCACATCCAGAAAAGTGTTGGCTGTTGCACGACTCCTATATACTTTAGTTACGGGACGAATGATATATTGCTGATAGCCGTAACATGTTGGGGGGATGTATATGACTTTAAATTTTTATGAGTTTTGTGATTGTCATTATTAATGGATTTGTGAAGAAAGTATGTTATTATGTGGGTGCCGTTGTAGTAGTAGGCAGTTGTCTACCAGAAGTAAAATATTTGTTGTCGCACGGACATACCTACCTCTCAAGCTTGTTTTTATTATAATATTATGTCCACCAGCATTTGCTATATACTTTCCTAACTTTTCCCTCCACCAAAATGAGCCGTTGTTGTTGTTCTTTCAGGAGACAGATTACGATTAAAGTCACGGCCACTAAATATAGACAATAGGCAATCGTTGTATAATTTACACACAATGCAGTAGGTAGTAGCTAGAGATATTCCTTAAAATATTACCTCTACAGTGTAAGTATAGTAAAGAGAGCAGGATACTGCTCCATCACAAATAACTACTTGTATACAAATACTTATAGCTTCAAGAGAATATCTTAAAGTGTTCAGTACTGTAGTATTAAATAGAGGTGGTATAGTGCTATAATTTTCGTTAGTGAGAAAGAAAAGAGAGAATCAGCAGGGAATTACTTCAGTCTATGTTTTATTATTGTACTATGAAATGAATTAAGCCGACCTAGATTTGAATTCAACTCGGAACACATATCACACTGTATGAAACGGTGAGTAGTGAATGAATGCGGTGTCAGTGTTGAATGGCTTGTTTAATTCGAATATCTAATAATATAACATTTAATGATGCCAGTCAACAACTCAACTAATAAGTGTCACCATCGCCATCCATTTCCCCTTTAATAGTATCTCTCTCTCTCTCTGCCTTTAGCCTAATAGCTGTACTCTAGAAATAGTACAAACATATTTTCAACGCTTGTAGTATGTGCTAGTAGTTGTAGTAAGTTTAATTTAGTGATACGAGTGTATAATAAAATATGCATATTATTTCCACTACTATACTGCTCCTGGCGAAATCCTACTCCTCCCGAGTAACAATTTATTTAAGAGAATACATACACACACAGACTGTAGTTTGTCTATAAGGAAGCTATTTGCATTTGACAGTAGTTGCATTGCAAACGTATATCAATTTAAGTGAAAAACAGTGGCAGAGTATACAGTGACACATTGAAATTCAGAAACATTTAGCACAATGCTTTGATAGTCGACAAATTAGCCATGGGTGTATATATTATGTAGACACTTTGAAATAGTTGATTGATGTTATCTACAGCACAGCCAAAGTAACATATATCTGTCCTTTCATTATTGTCATTTCCGTCACCATTTGTCCAAATGCTTTTCTCCTGCGTACATTTTTCTAAAAAACTCCAACGTCGTCACTCGTCAGTCTAACAGCACAAGAACAAACGACGATTTCATTTGCAATAATCAATAGCTACCAAATAGATGTAGGTACATATGGTTAGTAGTCTACTTCCACAGTCTACAGCAATTTTAATACATGGCCTCGATTCCATTATTCATATTGCACTCTTCAAACCTTACACACTAATTCAATTTTTCTCAAAGTGGGAGTTGCCAATTACACATACCATGAGTTTAGGAAATGAATGTCTATCTATCTAATACATGACTCCCTGATTGCAATCGTTATTTCAATCAGTAATCGTTACTAAAATCAATTTTCTATTTGCATAATTGTCAAAATGATCCAATTTTAATTCGAACGATTCTAAACGATTTTTTTAAAAACCATAACTTAATTTTAGTTGTACGTATATACTTAGAAGTTTAGGAGTTATCCAAATAATTGTTTGATAAGTCATCTCACCGATGATAGTTCTTCCTTAAGTAATTATGCTATTTTATTCATTTACCACTTACAGCGAGAACAGTATACAAATATATAGTACAAGAAAAAAAACAGGGACTGCATAATATCTGACGAGAGTTGAAACATGTACGCATTGTTGTTTGATTAGGTTTGTGTTAGTACACACGTGTATAAATATTCTCTAAAGCAATTTTGTGTCTGGGAAGCGTGAGTCGCCTTTAAGCTAGAAGTTGAATTTGTATGTAGCAGGACAGAATGAAGGAAATGGAGAAGTATGAGTAGTACAATTACATCGAGGTTGGATTAAAGGCCCGCCCATACAGTCGTTCAATTCAATTCAATCTAATTTCGCTTTATTTTTACTCGGCGTGGATTTGGGTTGAATTGACTGGTGGTGCAGTTGCCAGAAGGAAAACACACGTCCAATTTATGCTTCCATAGTAAATAAATTTTGGTAATGGACAGCCTCATTAAATTTGCACTTAACTACAGAGAAACTCTCAGAAGTGACATGTTTACAATAGGCAGGTTGACATTTTATACTGTAGCTCTTTACGAATATTTCTAGGAGTTCCTATACTAAATTTTTTCACACTACTGCAATATTCGTATAGTCTCATTCCGACATCCACCTATACTTATTTTATATCTTGACAGGCTTGATATAATAGAAGTGTTATCCGCAAGTCAGTTTAGCATGCTATACACCTGCCTTTCAAACAGACTTAGTATTTCTTATCTTAAAACACTCACCTCCTCACCCACATAGGCAAGTTTTTTATGGTGACAGAGTTAAAATTCTTGCGCTAATGTGCTTAGTGTCTCATTTGGCCGATTCTTTTCAAATCCTCTTCAACCATTCTTTCTCTCTCTCTCTTTTTAACATACGTTCACAAATAAATAAATGTGTAGATAATTCCTCATTTTACTACGCTCTTCAAATGAATATACACCAACAAGCTTTAAACTTGTAGTTGTTCACTCACAATGCAATTTTGCGTTTACAAATAACACCGCGTGTATCACATAAATGACTTGTGATTGTAAATCTTCGCTGTTGTTTCTTTTACAGTTTTCCGCAATCAAAAGAAAACCGCGTAAAATAAGACAAGTATTAAATGAATGGAATAAATTGAATACAAATGGTCTACATTGTATTTTTCTTCTGTGTATGAGTATAACATTTAGTTTTTCTATTGTGGATTGTAGTAGTCTTGGTTAGAGTCAGACCGACTTTCCTAAGACCGTTATACCCCTCTCATCTCTCTCTCTCTTTACAATACCTCTATAGCTTATAAGACAGTCAGTGATGAAATGATAAACTATCAAATTTAAATGATGACCGTCATAAAAGTAATAATGCGTTCGACTTTTCCACTAATTTGCAAAAAAAGACGAAGAAAAGTTGACGAACTGAAAGTCATCGTGTTTCAAATTACTATATGGTTGTAGTTGTAGTATCAGCACAGTACATTACGTATAGGTGTTGTGGCTGCTGTAAAGATTTTGAAAGCTCACTGTGTGAGTGAGACACTTACGATGGTTACGACGAAAAGAATAATAAGAGATTGTGCATACAGATTTGAAATGGGAATAAGAATGAATGCTTCTGATGGTAGTACTTTTGCTTAACTTCATTATTGGTGTTGTATATGGAGTGATGGGATGAGACGAGACGCGTTGTAAGATCCTGTGTATGGAGAAATAATGGGAATAGAGAATGATGTATGATGATGATTATGGAGAGTAGTCATGATCATATTACCGCTGTGATGACTTGCCTTATCTTTTATGTTTACATCGCGCATCGCCTTCTCTGGACTTTAAAGACACATGCACAGATTATCTTACCTGTGTTACAGTTGAATATAACTAAACCATATTATATCTTCTTATAACCTAGCATAGGTTCACATAGACATTTTTCATGCTTACCTACATGTATTTGGCATTCGCAGCGAATAATGGTGCATGTAGCTCGGCTTGGCTCGTTGATTGTCAGAGAGATGCTTTTAACACATGTATTCGTTGTATGTGTCTTCTATGGGAAGATACCGGCTCACCGTACTACTCACAGTGTCTCAGCGTGTAGGCTTAACAATACTTAGCGCATTACTTATACAATAATGGCTACCCACCCAAATAAAATGTATTTCAATACTAAAGCAGACGCATTCTGTGTTGAAATTTACTCACAAATCCTCTTAAGGTATTACTTACTAGGTGTAGTTTGTTACATCCTTTAGCCAAAAATACAGAGATGCAAAATGCTATGGGAAATAAAAACCCGCAATTCATAGCTAACGCTACTATGTAGCGTTTCACAAGAAACTGCCAACAACTCAACGAGTAATGTACTGACAAACTAACAATATACGCAAATATTTGACGTAAAACTTTATTTTATTGTCCGAAATGCAGTACAAATTACCAACATGGTACGTGTAATGTGGGCGAGACAGGGATTTTATGTTATTTGACTGTTGGGAATTTAACTTGTGTACATAAAGAAGAATATAGGTATATTATTATCATAGTAAATTGCAGCATGAGATTCTGTGACGTGCAATTATGGTAACGTTTTATGTTGTGTTTTTCTTAGGTCGAGTCTCCAACTGGTCAGAATGCATCCGGGGTGAGGTCTTTCTCAATTTCGGATATTCTAAGTCACAAACCGAATGAGAGCAAGAGCAAGAGCGAGAAGAGTAGTAGAGAGGAGAAGAGTAGTCGCCACGGAGATGTGAATAATGTGGGGACCCAACAAAGGATAGTTCGCCCGTGGGATCCACAAAGTAAAAACAACGGAAGACGCAACTCCTCAGATTCATCACCATTAGACGCTCTTTTCCAAATGACATCCAAACAGTTCGAGGGTCTCAATGGTCACCATGAGAATTCAGGTAAATATTGTTTCAAGCTACTACTGCCAGCATCCTACATCTGCTTCTTCCTATTGAGTCGTGTAACATCCACTACAATTTCCGTATCCTTAAGTAGTACAATGCTAGTACAACCACTACCTTTTGCATTAACAATGCTGACATTTACATTGCATTCTGTCTAAAATAAAGCAATGGTACAATTTATTGACAAATTCGCGTTGTGCACTGGTTAATAAAACATTGTTGTTTTAAAAAAGGAATATCCTTATAGCTAATTCAGTTTGATTGAAACAGCCAATATGATTTGTTCAGATAGAAGTAGTACAAAATGTATCATAGATATTTGAGGATTGATTCCCACCCTTCTTTAGTCGAGTGTACAAATATGCACATAGGTATAAAATCATAAATTAACGAAGTAGACAAAAGAATGGGCATTGTACTCGCCCGAAGATATTATTCAATAGTACCCAGTCTACAAATAAATAAACAATACCAAAGACGCAACCGTAACTATACTTATATAAGAAACTTCATTTCGTAGAGATACTACTTGAAAGTAACTTATGGAAAAGCAGACTGACATTTCAGGAAATATTTGTCTGGAAACAATGAGCATCTGGTTGTTTTATCTATTATCTTAGTTCGTGGCCTTGTATGTAATGGAAGAGAAATTCACACTTTATTATATACTTTGATATGTACAGCGTACAAATACATTTGTTGCGGTTGAGAACACTGACAGATTCAGTAACCACGTCATGCTGCCGTGTGTGTGTGTAATACTAAGACAATGGACACACAAATATAAATAAATAGATGGCACAGACCTTTTATATCCTTTTTATATCATCCGAGGTGATTAGGTAGACTTTTTGTATTGTATTGATACGATTATCCATACAAGGAAATATTCGCATGTTAATTGTAGGAGCAGAACTAATATTTAGAAAAACGTGTACAAAATGATTACACTTGTTTGTACAGTAAGCCAATATTATTATTACTACTACACACATAACATATTATATATATTATGCATAATAATGAACGCACGGAGATGCTCCAGAATGGATGGCTAGTTTTTAGACTCCGTGCTTATATAAAAACGAAAATAAACCATTCAAAGCTGTAATAAAGTAGCGCAAGAATATAATATTATTAACGAAGTCACCACAGGGTTGTCAAATAAGTTAGCAGCAGAATAACTATTCCTGCAGTATATTATATTTAAAAACATCAACTCTCATTTATCAAAATATTTAAACTTTAGCGGTCGTCTTCAAATTTCAAATTTGGCGGTTTTCACTTGCAAACATAAATAGAATAGACGGACGGACAGACACCAATGTTATAAAGTAGCTTGCGCTACTTACTAAAGGGAATTTGTTATTCTGTATGGTAATAGTAATAGGTCTGCATGCATGTAGTGTGAGTATCATGTTATTTGGTGTATCCTGCTTTGCAATTTTTTGTTCGTCCGTTTATTTGGCACGGGTACAGCCCGAATACAGTAGTAGTGTATAAGCACAGCACAAGTATATATAATCTGACTACTTGAGTGGGGTCTGTTGTGTTTTTGTTGTTGGTGGTGGTGGAAGTAAAAGAACTCTTGAATAATACACAAGTACCTATACTCATTGTCAGTTAGCCAGAGTTGCCTCTGTTATATTATTCTTGTTTTATAGCTGGTGAGCAGCTCTTGCCGTGCCTACCTCCAAATTTTCCTTACTGCAATTTCAACTTGACTTGACTGTGTGGAAGTGAAGGTTGGTTTGCTTGACTCATGTCATGTCAGCATCTGCTTTACAATCCATTCTTTGCGTTTCATTGTAATTGTGTGGATATAGGCACTGTGAAATTTTAACTCGACTCACAATGTATAAAATATATAGGTAAAAGATAGCAGTAGTTGTCGACGCAAAGGATTTTTTAATCATTTTACACATTCAGCATTCATTCCGTAGAATGAATACTTAATACTGTGAATTAAACCAGCGCAGCGTCCGCACACTGCAACAAGCTATAGGTTATCCTGAAAACTGTGTTCGATGTGCTTGGATTATTATTGTACTTGTACAAGCAAATAATTAATTATGCAAGTGATAATGTTCTGCTGGAATCCTTCTTAGTAATTACCAACATATGGCAGGGATTTGTACTCGGGATTGTATGTTCTCTTTGTGTGAGTACATTAAAGTAGAGCTAATAAGAAAGCCGATCTAAATAGAGAGATATTATTATGTATTGTTACAGTGCATTCATTATTAGTGCACAAAGGGTCGCAGGAAATGTTGACCATTTCACACACAAACCCTATAGACTATTAAAATTATCATGGAAATATAAATTAAATGGAGAGCGAAACATTTACAAAGTTAATAGAAAGAGGCATGACCCAGGGATCAATCAAACTCCAGAATTAGGTATTGATTGGCATAGTCGCACTCAAACGTAGCTTTTGGTTTGTTTCATGTGTAATTGCAGTAGCACAACTTTTATAGGCAAATGACGTGAATACATACGTTTGTAAATATATCCTCAGTTTTAATGAGAAGTAAATTGCTTGCTAGATAACGCGTGTGTTGTGTACTATGAATTCACTGCATATGGTCATTCAATGCATATTATTACCATTATTACTGAATCTTGTGTATTATTATACCTTTCTCATGTGTGCGAATGCAAAACTAAGTATATTTCTTGTTCATTGGTTGTGGGACTCACTACTGTATTGCATTACATTTAATTGCAATATTATGTGCAAAGCTGCATGTAAAACTCTATACCATTTTACGGCAGACGTATGAAAATAGTTATACCTACTTTACTTTATGTTATATGCAAACATTGAAAATGCATTTAGTGTAATGAAGAAATAAAACAAGGTAAACTGTAATGATAAACCCTTGCATGATGTTTTTAACAATGTTAAGATATTACATGAAAGAAACAAGTCTAAATACTACTAACTAACCTTAAATCAGACACGGTTGCGTTTTTACACGGATCGGGGTTACTTGAGACCTCTTGAATTTCTTTACCAAATTGTCTTTAGTTGGGATTTCATACAATTTGAGAGTTTCTCTCGGCACAACCAACTTACATTCAAGGAGTTTTTTCAAGTTTTGGCTTTGTATTTTAACATATGAATTTTTAAGCACATATTTTGTATATTTTAATGTTGTGTTGAAAACTTTATGTAAATGTGTTTGCTTGACGGATGCTTACCGGTTTCGCACATGGATACAAAAAGGAGACTTTCTTATAAAAAGAATTATACTTATGTATTCAAATTGTGTATGGATATTATAAAAGAGAATAGCGAGTGGTAAAGGTGTTCTTAATAGTCAATCATGCATGGGTGGCACAAGGAAAAACTGAAACCCACAAACAAAGCGATGATTTGGTCATATGCATGTCTCTACCTTTTCACACATGTTCCAAGTATCATTGACCATTGCATAGGTTTAGATTTCGATTTCCCTAGATCGTAATTATATTAGCATAGATATTACATTACTATCAAGTTTGTCTGTTATGCTTTAAAAGCTGTGTTGAAAGAGGCGCTCAATGCCGGTGGTAAGGGAAGAATTGGATATTAGATGATAATATTACACTATTATAGAAGAAAATGTGATTTTTTTGGAAATGCTTATCGCTGTCTGTCTCCGTTTCTGGATGAACATGTTAAAAAGTTTCTTTCTGTTTGTTTTCTGCACCGTAGGTTTTTGAAGTTGTAGAACATAATGTGGAAAAGAAGGCTGTTGTTGTTGTGTTCTGTTGTGAGTTTATGAATCGATGATTATCTCTAAAATCTTGAGGTTTGAGGTTCATGGGAATTTGTGCGTGATACACTCGCATCTAATACTCCTACTAACACAAGTTTGCCCATTTCACTTATTCTTAGTAGACATTCACAAACCTATACATTTTATTATGCTATTTTGCATATACTACAATGCACATATGAAGTGTGGACTTACCTGTGTGTTTTATACGTGTTGGATATAGGTGGGACATATTTACATTCGGCTATGTAGGTGGTTTCAGTTTCATTCCGTTGTTGGTGATGATGATGATGGTGTGTTGTGTGTTTTACTGTGGACTGTGGAGGACTTGTGTTGTATGTATATAAATACATATTATGTCGAGGGGTCCGTATTTCCACCGGTCACATAGTATTTATTATATGTTATTGTTAACTTAATGACCAAAACATTTGCGTGTATTTTGAGAAGGAAATATGCGATTCCTTTGATTCGAACCGCAGGCTGGTTTTAACCTCAAGGAAAGGGCAGACCAAATCCGATTTTTCTCTTACAAAACAATGTGGGATTGGCATGTGCCAATTTATCACTTTGAGCCAGGACACGAGGCTTTATATATATCAGCAGAATAACTTCAAACTTAGACACGTTAACAGTTACTAATGTTACTAGAGCTCCATAATATCCCTTTATATATTTGTCGACTTTCATTTTCAATAAAACCACCAGGATTTCTATATACTGACTCTATCTACATGTATGCCTGCTGCAAACGCTGGATAACAATTCACTGACAGACTTGTAAGACCACCAATAAGTCAACAAACTACATTACCACGATAAATACAAACTTCGGCTCTTTCGGTCGCAGTCAAACTCACATCGACCACCAACCAACTACTTCACAATCGAAAATATGGAATGAACACTCAAATTGAATAAAAATCTTACTCTTATATTATTCTTACCTGGCCGCATGCTACTATACTGCTACATTTTCTACTCCTGATAGTACTATTATATAATATATTTGAAATTACAAAAACAATTTATTATCTATACAAAATATCAGTTGTTGATCTTTTACACAGTAATAAACAATGAAAGAAGTTATCGATTTTTGAAAAGTACAAGTATATTGTGGTTTTATGCACCATAATATTATTATTAATACAACTGTCTGTTATTGCCGAGTTTTGGTTCGGGATGAAGTAAATGAATGGTTATATAATAACATAAAGCCAAAACTTTCACAATAGTAAATACTTTTTCATTATAAAGCATTGTATAAATATGAAACTTGATCGTTTATTGCATTGTGATATGATGTTGACATGACAAGAGACAGCATTTGTGTTAAAAAACGTGTTGACAAGACAAAGCCAAAAAACATGCTTGTTTTACGCTCTGCTAACGAAAGTCTGCGCAATGACTGCCGACAGCTTCTACTTCTCAGATTGACTTTAGTTCTTTACGTGTGTCACAAACACACAACCCACCTAGGCAGCAAAGGACAGATGATGTGATTGGAATAATGCCTGCGTACAGTTCCTGGCACAAACTAGCATAACTAAATTATATAAGGAAACGCCACAGCCTAACTTTTAGTATATACCTAACTAACTATGTTACTCTTGAATCAGAAAAATGTACTGCTTCCCGATGAACAGCAAATAATACGAGATCGCATTGTAATTATGTATATCAATTTCACATATAGGAGGAATAAAGAAGTGCGAGCAAGTTATGCGACGAGAGAAATTGATATTGCATTCGTGACAAGTGCTTGTTGCAGCTTTGTCCGTTTCGTTTCGTGTAGTGGCATATTACATTCAGAATTTCTCTACGAGGCAATGTATATCTGTACATGACGAAAATAGTAGCACATACAGTATCGTGCATTATGAAGTTACATACATAGCTGGATGGTGTAAAGGAAGTGTGAATGTTGTATGTTTGTGTAAGTCGTGCAAGGTAGAAGTATGTGGGAGTGAATGAGCAAGGTATTCAGGAATGCTGAAATATAGACACACTGGCAAGTCCTCCTCACCCGTTTCTTCTTTCTCGGTGTGTAAATAAAGACTGCTACTTCATTTCCGAAACACATATGTGTTTGATTCATCTGCAGTAACAATACAGTTACTTACCACTAGTAAAATGTCAAATTCATTCATAATACCTATGCGTCAATTTGTATGACAATGATATTTTTGAAACTTTCCTAGTTATTATAAGGTTTATGGCTACTTTAATAAAACACAGGAGTGTTGTCGTACATACATTAGACGTTCTTTGTGCTTACGGTTTTTGGTTGAGTTTTCTCATAAGTCCTGTCTGCAAAGGAGTGTGTTTGTGTTTCGTACTTAACTCTGTGGCCATAAAGTCGGTAAATTAGTGGATTTAAAATAAGTCTCATTAAAGTTTTTCTATGGGGACGGCAAATAGTTCTGATGACAGAGAATTGAAACGCAGCTGTTGCGAGTTAACATTTCAAGCGATTAACGTGAACATGTTGACGGCACTGTTTCCGTTGAAAATCATCGCAAGAAATGAAGAAGAGATTCTCTTTAGACGTACACTGCACACAGTTGACAGTTCAACTTCGGCTCTTTCAGACTCTTCTCCTCACTTTCACGGCAACTAACTCACACATTACGTTGACGTATCACTACGAGACATCCTTGTTACGTTAATACTACCTAAACACATCATAACTAATACATGCACCTAACACACACATACATCTAGTCTTACGTATCACATCCTAAACTACACATTGCCTTATGTGTAACATCTCCGTTGTGAATAACTACTTTCGTACAACTTACACAGTTTAACTCGCTGACATTCATTCATATCATCTAGAGCAAACTATACTTCCACAGATATACAAAGCTTATAATATACCTATACAGAGAGAGAGACAGATAACCACCACCCACTTACTTTCTTACAAACACACATAGGGTTCTTACAGGACTAACATAACATTATAAGTACATTCATGCAGGACAAAGAAGTCTTTTAGTCTTAAAGATTCAAAAATAATATTATTCTGTATATGATCTTAAGGTTGGAGTGTAAGATACGTGTTGGTACTGCAATGGGAGTGCATATATGTATCTATCATCACACATGCTTTAAGTGTTTCCTTTGCTAAAAGAGCGGTAGTTACGCTAGCTGTTACTTAAGTTTTCATTACCCTCGTCTATCTGTCTCTCATGCAGGCTTGCTGTGTCATATTATAACATCTGTGAGTTGCAGATCTTCTCTATCGCACAGAAATGTATGGCATACTTGTATAAGTAACTTTATAACTAATAATATTCATATATTTTTGATGTATAAAATTTTTCTTTGGGTTTTAACCATTTCATGCTAAGTACACACAGAGACAGATTATGGTTGTATTTATATTCTTTCAGTACACTATAAGTTGCAAGATAAATCCAATTCGGTGTATGTATTTGGATTTCTTGGTAAA
Source organism: Pogonognathellus flavescens (assembly GCA_019776165.1). Classification (NCBI taxonomy): domain Eukaryota; kingdom Metazoa; phylum Arthropoda; class Collembola; order Entomobryomorpha; family Tomoceridae; genus Pogonognathellus; species Pogonognathellus flavescens. The sequence continues at coordinate 83,908 of JABASD010000108.1, read as the reverse complement.
TTTTTGTAGTGGATGTATTAATGGTGAGTGTGTGTGTGTGTGGAATGGAAGAGGAAAGCCTGCACTCCAATGTGTCACTCTTGCCATGAAATCACAAATCGCATACTTAGTTGAAGCCTTGATAGGTTGCTGCTCCGACCCGTCCACATGTCACTTGTCTCCTTCTATTCCTATTCTAAATCCAGGCAGGGCAAAAACTCGAGTGACTTGGTGTATACTCTCAGTCAGTTATAGCTTTTTAACATTTAGCTGCAGTATTTTACTTGTGGTTGCTGAGTTTGAGTGTATTTGTGAATTGTTGTGAGTCAGCTGAATAGTTCTCATCTTGTCTCATCTACGTTCCTCATTTACCACACTACATTCGGCACTTCTTTCGGTGACTTATTCAGCGTTTATTTCTTCGTGCCTTATTTTCCTATATTCTCTGGCTTGGTCTCTTTCTGTCTCTGGCTGTCCCTTTTTATCTTTTTCCAGGAGGACAGCAGTTTACTCGTTTTTGGGTTGCTCTGTTGATGTTATATGTTGGTTGGTTGGGATGGGACTGCGGTTGCAGTCAATGAATCTACAAACTACTACACTTTCCCTCTACTCAACCAAACCAAACGACGACACGCTTCTTACAACCAATTCATTTCGTTCGCCTCACGACAAAGGAATATATTTCCACGAGAGAACATTCGTCTTTGTACATGTGGCCCAAATCAACATTTTCATTCCTGAGCAAATTGTTATTTCTTTTCCTGTCTTTCGTCTGTCTCTCTTGTCTACTGATCCCATTTCATCTTCTTCGTGTAAAGTAGAAGGTCTCAACCTCCAGTTCAATTCTCATAACATGTTCTCATCATATTTTCATGAATTAATCTTCCCTCTGGACAAAAGAATTATTAATATGCGAAAGTTCATTTATAATCTTCAATGAAAAGGATTTTCCCTACAACGAAGATTTTTTATTGCTTTTCAGTGTTTTTCTTCAGTAAATGAGTATTGCAGAAAGTCGTTTGGTAAATAGCACGGATTTTATATAGATTAGCTGTTACTGTTAGTAACTTTATGGATGTGAACGTGCGACTGCCTGAAAAAATGCGGCCAATGTCCCGTCCATTATTGGTTTTAGTGCGATATTGATTTCTCATGTGTAATAAATGGTTTTGGTTTTAAGCAGGTTTAACTGACGACTTGCAAGTACTATAGCTGTAGGATGGATATGTGATTTTGGAATGAAATGAGGTGGAGAAAACATAAAGGAAGAGTACAGTTGAAATTACCCTGTGTTGTGTACGTGTGACAATTGTTACTTTGAACTTAGAGCATTGCAGCTGTGATAATACCTTAGCACTCGTAGAAAAGAAATAAGCTAATAAAGAAAAACGATATTTTCAAACTGAGCACTAAACTTGTATTGGAAATAGATGCGTTTTATTGAAAGAGCTGCCAAGCTAAGCTGTAAGTTTCAATGGGGTTGAATGCTAAAGTGTGTGGTTGAGGCATGTAAACGACTCTGTGTGTTTTGTGGTGATGTGCCTGCCTTCCAGCTTATTTTCTATTCTCCAATGGGAATAAAATCTATAGCTGTGAAAGAGAACTGTGTAGGTAGTTTAGTCGGTCGTTGAGTTTCTCGAAAGTGTGGTTCTACTTCTACTTCTAGTATTGTCTGGCTGGTAGTTGCTCGTGGATTAGCAAAAGTCGAAAGAAGTGTCATGCACATGCAAGCACCATATATTTACATATGTGCTCATCTGCACGTCTCAACGGGCATTTTAACCCGGCAACTATCAACTTGCTCGTCGTCGGCCTCTCCTTAGCACCTCACACGTATTAGTAGCAATTTCTTCGTAGTTCTGAGCAAAGTTGAGAATTCGGATTAGTTCGGATCGGATGTATAGGTAGTTTTAAAGTAAACGTTGTTGTAGTACTTGCAGATGGATTCCTTGGAGCAGATAAAAGTGTTGAGTACTACTAGTCGTCTCGTCCCATCATCTACTCATGTCTCATGTCGCATCCTTAAGCCATTCTTCGTTTTATTCGCTTTTGTTTGGGTTTCTGGAGAAAGATGTATTGGTTGTAGATTTTGTGTTAGTTGTAGTAGAAATCATTGTGAGAGTATAACAAGACGCTCTTATTACTATTACCTACTACTAATGTCTCACAGTGTAAAATTAAGTACCTATATAGGCACCTACCGATATAGTTACAGTTTACCTATAAGAAGTTGAAGTATTGGGGAAAACGCTATATACATACGTAAATTCGGGTTTTACCCGTTTAGAGTTAAACTGTGAGCAGGTTATCCAAAGGCGTTCACGTCACCATTTTAAGTGCTTAGTCGAGTGTCTAAAATGGTCTCCAGGAATCATTTGTCACCAAAGCAGAGCTTTGCTTGGCTTGAATTTCGTTTTCGTTCCCTTGTGCCCTGCCTGCATGGCTTCTTAGTAGAGGAAGCAAGTATACATATAAATATTATGTCCCTAGGATATACAAGAACAGCCTAGGAATATTATGAGAATGGTTTGCATGGCCATAGCGTGGCATGGGTAGTTGATGGTACTCTGGTTGTGCTGGTACTACTACGGCACTCGGGTACGAGGAGTGAGCGAATTCATGGGAAGCAGACATAACTTGTGAGCCGCAGCGCACTTCATTTCTCTTTGGATGGGACCACCGAATATATTGCTCTTGCCTCCCCAAATTCCAATTACAATTGGAATTTATATATCCCAACCCATTTGGCTTTACGAGAAACCGTTTATCCCAATATTGACTTTTTCCACCTCGTTGACTGTTCTTTGATCATCATGATACTTGATGGAATCGAGTGTATCTACTCCACTGCATCTTCCACCACTACAACTACTTCGGTTATATTATATTCTTCACAGAACTCGCATTATAGGTAGCTATTATAGATCTGTCGCCACCTACTAAGTCTGCTTCTTCCTGCTCCCAATATCTTTTGTCACAAGGAAGGAACGTCACGACAAACCGTTTCTCTTCTCTTTTGGCAGTAACTACTGTTATAGTAGACTGCTCCTCTCTCTGCCTCTTTCAAAGTGCTCACACTTACGCCATTCAGGACACAATACATTACACTCTCCTACACTGTAACATGTACAATATCATATGTAAGGCAGACATACTTTGTGTGGGACATATACAGAGAAATATAGAGAAAGGAACAATGGTTGGAGAAGAGAAGGCACTCGACACGACACTTGGCTCATCTCTCCTGTACATATTATGTCCATCCATCCATTTGCCAGTTTAGCTTTAGCCGAAAACTATTTCCAGATTTTCACGCGGCACTCTCTCCTTCTCTGCAATATCCATCCCATTGCATAATCGTTTCCAATTTCATTTGATATGCCACTACAGATGCTACTATTATTGCTCCTACATGATGACTACTAACACTACTACTACCCTCTCCAGTCCATATGCATTTTACACGCGAGAAAGCATTCTCCTCTCGTCCTTTCTCATCTGTCTCCTTCCCAAATTCACTCAGAATCACTTTTACAGATACGAGTCATAAAGGTAAAACGAAGTGAAAAGACATTGCATTATGTACACCGTGTCTAACGTCTAATCGTAACTGAATTTCATATTAAATTCATGAGCTTCGTCCTCTTTTGAATATAGATGGCTGGATGAAGTGAAAACTCTACGCACTTCAATCGCATCATTCACTATTACATTTCCAAAACACTTTCCGTCTCACATTGTTTGTCACTTCACACTTGTACGAATTACTATTATGGCAAAATGTTTCGTTTTATGTATGGAAGAAAAAATTGGAGACACATTCGAGGAATCATATTACCATAGTATACCTAGCTCCTTGTATGTAAATGAATAAGCTTTCTGTATAACCATGCAATAAATACAAAATGGATTTTGTAAATCGGACGAATTTAAATTTTTCCCAGTTGGAAGGTATCATAATCATTTTCATTGTTTCTATTATAGGTGTTTATGCAAAATGTGGATTGTTGTCTTCCTATTGGTTTCGTAAATATTTTCGTTGTAAGCAAGAAAATAATTTATTTTAATATTTATTTTACGAGGGCAAAGAGGTTGCTGACGGCGTAGCAGTTTAAGAATTCGAAAAGGGACAAAAAACATTTAGAGGGCAATAAAAAAAATAATGGAGTCACATCGATCCACTATTTTGAGCTAGTCAATTTATTTGGTTTGTAATTGTAGAGTAGGTACCACTCGTTATGTAGGCTGTCTCTGAACGTTACATTGGATGTGTTCTGTCTGCATGTGCATGTGTGCAAATTCTATAGAGAATCGGTTATGTTCTGTGTATCCACTTAGGCGCTTGGCAATTAAGTCCACTTACCTGCTGAATATTCACAGATGGGAAAGTGTGGACACGGAACTTTTAAATTTCTATAGCTGTATGTTTCGTGACGGTGTATTAGTATGCGTCTGCATTCGACTAACTCTGTCAGCCATTAAGTTCTGTTAATAATTGGTGTTACTCTAAACTTGTTGTAATATTATGCTTTCTTTACATATACTTATATAATGGCTCCAATAACAATAAGCTATTTACTATTGTGCCAGTTTGTTTGTGGTCAAATTGGTCTATACTTACAATATAGTCACACAAAAGAGCTACATGAATGAACGAGCAAAGAAAGACTCGTGTAATAATTCTTTCTCACATAATAATTACACGATTGCTTCGTGTGCATTTGCATTGTGCTACGAACCGTAGTTTATACGGATACAAAACAGCGCACCTATGCATTACAATTTTCAACAACAGACAACCTACCTGGAGTAATTGACATTTGTGGATGATAATTAGAGCTGATTTTGTCACGGTGAGACTCATTACGTTACACAGGCGGATGATGAGCATTTACCAGACATTTTCGCTTACATTCTACTCGAGTTTTGTTTCAGTTAGGCGTGGAGACTCCGAATAAGGGGGCCTATGAACGACTTGCATGCTGATTATTGGGTGTGTGTGTATCTCCTGAGAATGAACTCCGATAACTGATTTATTAACTCGCATTGAAGTATTAATGAGCCAGAGAGGTTGCTGTAGTTAGTAGCATCACGCTGCTTTCGTTTCAACTAGTTTAGTTTACTGGCGAGTGAACGACGAATGCAAATGCAATGTGACGAAGACAGATACTACACACACTTTTGCATTTGTTGACTGAATGTGTAGAATATAATTGTAAATGTATTTTACTATCACATACCTCCCACATGGTAAACTCGAGTATTCTGCCTGTAGTGTAAACTAAAGTGCAAACCTTTCCATTCACCTATTATCCACTTCGTTTTGAATTTGAACGGAAATAAATTGCTAATTACAACTTCCCTATGGTTAACAGGCAAACAAAAGACTGCTGTTGAAGCACGATACAAACTGTCCATGATGGTGAATCAGATTGCTCACGAAATTATACGAAAGCCGTACAGAAGTACTTTGTCAATCATGAGTTAATATAATAAGTAAATATGTAGAAAGGACAAACCTGTTTCATGTGAATACGCAATTTGAATAGAATATAGTGTAGTAAAACTTTTTTGCCAATGCTATTTATTGTTGGTCGTTGGAAATAATGGCTTGTATTAAATACTATATTATTATATGCAGCGCACATTTACACATGGACTGGACAGAGTGGACACACAAGGAGAATACATTTCACTATACTTCGCCTTCATTAAATAGGTGTTTGGCAGAGTACACAGCGCAATTACACGTACAAAGGTCTGCATAAAAGAACGCAATGCATTCAAATCTCTATAGTGCAGCCATTATTTTCTTCCCCATTACCATTATATTTTCCTACTATCAATTATATCATTATTATCCAGCATTTAGTTATAGACCAGAGTGTCTACTTTGTGTGAGTTCCAAATACGACGCCGTGGTTCGCCATGCTTGAGCTTTTGTGCGTTAACACAGTTTAAATTCCATATAAAAGTACATTGCATTATATTATGCAGGAATGAGTTGCAAGTAATAAGGATGCGGCATATCGTCTCATGCTATAGTCGTTCATGTTTTGAAGACATAATGAATAGTTGAGAGTTAAGAGGTGACAGACAGGCTCGTTTTTTGCACTTGGTGTCTATTCTATTCTCACCCACATCAATCATTTAGTATTCATGAGTCCTTAATGAGTATTGAAAATCAGATTTTACAAGTCTACCATTATTTATTATTATAATATGCGATTTGCCTTCCTGCGCATAATGTAGTTTGACCATTATGAGAAGATTTAATTGCCTCATTGTTGATATGACGAACGGGATGCAACTGAAGAAGCTGCTGTCGACAACTGCAGTCAGAATACACACAACGCTGCTATATACTCACACCACTCTACAATCTTTCAACACAATCGCCCATTACCAGTCATTATTACTTTGCAGATTCCCTATATGTATGATTATTATCATTATTATTATAGCATCATGTATCAGAATCCCACAAGAAATTATTTTTATCTATTCACTTCATTCTTCTTCCTGGTCATGTATCGTAAACAGTGGAGGTACCATTACAACTGTGAGTAATCAAGAGTAGATTGTGTTCTGTGTGTAGTATGCATTGTGATTGAAAACGTGGTAATATTATTATTATCGTAATTCGCGTAGGAATTTTCCACTTACCTTTTGTATAAACACTTCGTGTTTTGCATCGATTTTACTTGTAAAATTTAGGTTAGAATCTGAACCATTTTGTTTATTATGGCAATTAGCAATGTGTTACCTGTTAGGTAGCTTGAGATTTATGATCCGTGTAGGTACACCTAACAGGGTCGCAGTAAAAATTTATTTTTCATAACAAGGTATTGTAAGTAGGTGTGGTCTTCTTTATAGTATTTTCCCATTAAGCTGTTACAATCAAAAGGATCAGTTGTAGCTTTAGCAATGAATGATTTCTTATAGTTTTTGAGTAGGCAGACTTTTAATTACAAAGCCTATACAGCATGTTCTGTTCTACAGTTTTCGTACATAAAATCATCTTTATTTTATTGTGCTGAATGGATGAGATCATAAGTAGGGAATAATACATACAATCAAGTGTATTTAACAGTATTGATGGTGAAATTTATTGTTTTTGGTAGTATGAATTTCAGAGAATTATTTTAGTATTTTTTAATTGAATTCAGGTTTTTCTGTATTAGAACATAGGGGGAATAAATTTCCATGCCACCGATGGCGGTGTGGTGACGTCCATGTTTCATTCAGTTATGTAGATTGTTGAATTTATTGTACACCTACTTATTATGCACCGTTGTATGTGACATGACGTGACTTTGTAGATAATAAGTTTATTAGAATGGCATAAGTAATTTGCGTTTTGTTGACAGTTGCTATATTATTGCCTTTTTGCTGGAGTGTGTTTTAGTTTCCTACTACAACAACGTGGTAGTATATAAGTCGTTTTGAGAACAGTAAGACAAATACTGTACAAGGGCTGACAATTATATTCCCGTGTGTGAATTGATATGATATGCGTATGTTTGTATGTATTTCCTTTTTGAGAGCTGGTTACCCAACAATCAGTAAGTGATAAGGCATGAAATATATAAGTACACATTGCAGAAGTTGAGTAGAAGACGGTAGGTGTAGGCTCATTTAGACTGGGCCTGCTTTTATTGGGTAGCTTAGTCAAGCCAATCACTCAGCTGTCAATCACACGCAACGAAATTCCTTATAATTGCACTACCCTGCTCGGTTCACCACATAAAAAATTCTAATTACTATTTCTGCTGCTACTATAAATCATTTTCTTCTACTGCTATAATTTTTAAGTTTCTTTTCTTCTGGTGAGTAGGAGCTATTTTACTTATTCCTTATTATGATAGGAAAGTATGTTGAGATAGAGCTCTGAGAGAGCAACTGTGTGTGTTTCTTTTATTTATGTTAGTTTTGAGTGAAATGCTTGAGGCTTTGAGAAAAGGAAGGAAAAAGCCTGCGTATGTCCCGACGAGTCTTAATCGCAGAACAATTACAATCTCTTAATATGTACGGCTGTCTGTGTGCAAATATATTTTTCGTGTTGTAAGCAAGCCATTTAGTTTAGTAGGCTGGCGTTATTGACATGGCACACTAGGGAAACGCTGTCTTCAACTCTTTGTCACTTTTTGCCTTTATCATGCCACTCTATATACTCCTATTATTTATTCCTATTAGAACTACTATGCCTTTTATAAGTAGGAGTGGGAGTATTGAAGGGTTGCCCGCTTCGAAAAATAATTCATGCCACTTCATATTATATACGCATTCACAATTACACTACTACCTCTAAGGAATAATACACACAAAGCATTTTCTGTAGATGTTGTTGGTACTAACTGTTGACGACTCCTTGTTTCTCATCACCACAACAATCAAATTATTTCCATTACAATAAATTTGCATGTGGACTGACATTTTCATGTATAAACAAACATCCACATCGATTTCTTATCTTTTCGTGTTCTGTTTACCTCTGCCTCTGCCAAATGTCTGTGAATTGCAGGAACAAGAAAAAATTCAACTAAATCACATGAAATATGACGATAATGATATACTTGGCTGCCAGAGTTAAACGGATGGTAGTTTGTTGGACTAAATCAAATGTCATCTGTTCATGCAGATAATTGTATTTTCTAAAAGATCCAACCGTATACATTTTACTAAATGGGGCTGTTGTAGGTATACAGTTAATAGCAGTATAAAATCATCCGGAATATTCTTATCATTACAGTATATACATATTTATCATTACATCATTAGCATTAAATAAAATGTATATAACAAACGTTTATCCCTCGTAACAACCTTTCTCTATCGTTCATGTCAATACTTGCGTAAATAGACCGGTGTACTTAACAGACCTACCTGGAACAACAGAAGCTATATTGAGATAGGGTTTCAAGATATGCAAAAATACATCATGCACTTACTTTGCTTTTCAATTGATAACCGTTCTCTACCTTGTTATCTATTGTCTACTCAGACAATTCAAATAATATAATACTGTGTAAGTAAATAAATGTAAGTCCAATTACTCCTCCCCTTTGAATAAATAGTACACTTCCGATAAATGAACAAACAAAGGTGAATATATTAATGCAATATTTCGTACACCATATTATGATGATTTAAGAAACCCATTTATCTTCATTGCAGTAGACAAACTTAATATTTGTATATTCAGGACAACGCAAGTTAATGCATAGTAATCCTAAAGTAATGAATCATTTTAATGCATAAAAATACAATATTGGTGTAAGCATTATTACTAGAAGTTTCATTTTATGTCTGGAGAAACCTTGGAGTGTAATGTTGTAAATTGTAAAAATGTGAATGCATATTTATTACAAAGTAAGCGTAAAGAATTTAGTCGGTTGATTATGTTATAGTCCTAGTGGCGTTAGAGGGGATGAAAAAATGTAAGTGGCGACTTTCTACCAACTGAATAAAAATCATTGTATAGGTACCTACTACTACCTACCTCTAAATATATAAATATAATATGGGCATCGTATTGTACATAATACGGGAGCGAGACAAACGATTAGTAATAGGCATTTTAATTGTGGGTATATATGTATTCTTATATACAGAAGTGCACATACGAATATTGTCAGTCAGTCATTTGATTACATAAAGAATGGGGCAGACGAGATGATTATTCATTCCAGACTTCATCTCATGCCTGAAAATTAACAGCCGTTGATGATACATGATCTTTAGAAAACGTGACATTTACTATTACAACTCACATTAGGCATCTTTGTGTGCCTGAGTATATATTACAGCAAGAGAACACTTCAAGGATTTACGATTAGTGAGTATTGTCATTGTTTGTCGATGTATGCAGACGACGGCTTGCAAAAATCAGCAGCACATTAACAAAATAGTTCATAAAATCACATCACCCCGACTATTTAGTTTTACACGACAAGATTTACTTTGTACTGTGGTAGCACCTACTAACAATAAGTATACCACGACTCCTTCTATATTCATATTATATGATGTGTCCTTATATACCAAATCTCATTTCCTTTCCACTCTCACCGAGTAAATCACTTACTGCCCTTTTGCCTTTCTGGTTTGGGTTTGTTGGACCCCTTCATTCATTAATTCTTTCATTTACACTCCAAACGACTCGGGAAGGTAGACAATGTCTAACGTTCTGTATACTCACCATAAAGTAGAAAAACACCCAAGTTGGTAGTGATGACTAGTGCGTATATTACACAATGTAACACTTGAGATTAAATTATTGCAGGAACAACATTTTTAGGTGTTACATTCGGTTGACTTGACTTGGACCATCTGATAGCATCTATTTTCACTGCATGATTGAACTCGTGTAATGTAATACAATGTTGGACTAAATGAGTACACTGTAAGTAATACTGTTTGGAAAAGCTCGTTGTCATGTTTCTTACTCACTTATTTTGCTACTTAAGAGTAAATAGGATATTATGTGTGTATAGTTAAGTATATTACCAGAACAGAGACTGGGTGGTAGGCAATTATAGTAAATATATATTACATAGATAGACTGTGTGTACTTTACTTCTACCAAAGCACAGGAGTGTGGCTACATTATGGTTTTATAAAGAAACTCGGAACTCTGATCGATCACATCTCAGAACACAACAGTTGACAGTTAGTTTAACAAATTGCTGTTGTAAAGGTGTTCCATTCATTTCTGGGTATTGTGGATAGGCATGGAGAAGTTAAGTACAAGCTAAGTAGTACATTCATACAATATACAGTTGTGATAGAATTTATACAGTAAAGGCCAACCAGACAAGGCAAGGCAACCAGACGATGGAATGATTTTAATATAATTCTTATTTCAACACACAATGGAATACAATCAAGTTCTATTGACTGTGTGTGACTGAGCCGCCTCGTTAATGAATTTTTGACACTGTTTACTTTTTCATTTAACGATCCGCACATTAATAATGATACTTTACAATGGGATTGTTCCCACTTCTTCACTATGTGGCACTAGTCCACTTGTACAAAATGTTCACAAGCAATCATACAACTATAAGTACTTATACCCACATCTACATTTATACATACAGCAAAATGTAAAATGGTAACAATATTTATCTTCTGTTTGTACTAGTGGTACTGTTAGTACACACATTATATTTAGCAAACAGACTTTGTGAATTGTGCATTGCATACAAATACGTACTAAATACATGATAGAGGAACCTCTCTCTCTCTCTCTCTCTCTTTCTACTATTCTATATTATGTATCTTTCGCATTGCTGAAAGACAACTCGACGATAATGCGATGAATTCATTTAAGTCGCTAAACATGTTTGAATAGCAACCAATTGTCTATAAGCCTCTTCACAAAGCATCACAATAGACTGCGAATATTTTTAGACATGTAAATAGTAAATACAAACAAAGCTGAGCACAAAATTAGCAATAACTATTACAAGAATGAATAACATAGACGAGAAATGTGACTTCACAGCCAAGCCGCCAAAAAACATTTACCTTTTGCTCAGACTACACAATAGTTTCGACTTCTCAGCAGAGATAAACACCTTACTACAATAAACACACACACTCTCAGGTCCTAAATGGAATTCCATTGCTTTCCGTTATAAATTGCAATTTCCACCACCTCATTTGCTTGTTTGTAATTTGCAAAACAGGATTTGTATACGTGAAAAGGATTTACACACAGCTGAGACTAAACGCCCACTGAAATTAGCCGTAGTCTTCTCTAGATGCATTGTATCTACTTACATTATAACATTTATTAGTAGAGTGGAGTTAAATGTTAAAAGCCAAGTTACATTACAGTTTAGTACGTTCGTTGAAAATATTCAAATAACATTATCACAGTATTTGTAATAATAATATACCTACGTTAATTTGAATGAGCATAAGTACAACCGTGTCTATGTGAATGTCTTGTAATTGTTGTATTGAATGTAATTTAATGCTGGTTATTCTGATAGAAAGGAAAACATGATAGCCATTCTAAATGCTAAAGTGGCTGGTAAATGGAATCGTATTGAAGGACAATTTTATTCTTCTCTGTGATGATGCGATAAAGATGCTCTCTCTCTCTCTTTGACTCCCCTCACCATCCCAAACAACCAAGTTAACACTTTCGTGTAAGGTCAAGTTGGTCTATCATCAAATGGCAGAAACTTAGCTTGTTCATCTCCTCAGGCTCATTCTCTCAACTCTTATAAAGCATATTCAATGAAAACAAGACAAATCATACCAGATAATAAAACACGCATTTTATTATACATTATGACCACATTACATTTGCATTGTTACATTACAATTCAAAAGCAAAGAGTCAACTTATCGTATGACTTATATAATAATAAAGTTTATGGCTGCAGCGTGCTTATACATTTACGTTTGTAGAATAGTACATACAATGTGTTTTCAATCACACACAATAAATGTGTCCAATAAAGAATTAGACGTTGAGATCAACAGAAAATGATAGGATGGAGATTTGATGTGTTGAGTGAGCTCTTTGCATAGCTGGATACATCATGGTCAGTTGATTCCAGTTGTCCAGAGTCCAGACCACAACAACAGAAAATGTCCTAGGGCGTAGACATTAATGTATTACAGCTTGGCACCTAAAGGGAGATTTAAATTGTTTGCACATGTTTCATTATTTTTTTCTCATCTGGTAGTAATAACAACATCTAAATTTGCTTAATATTCTTTTTTCCAAGAGGTATGTAGTGCATAGGCATCTCCCAAATACTACATCTGCCTTTCCTTAAGTAAGACTGCATGCTTGCAATATTCAAGAATTCATTCACAGATTCCATTCGCATGCAAAATATTAAGTCACTACATTAGTGTATGTGTGTAGAATACATTGTAATAATATTAGTAATATGAAAATACTCTAGTTGTAAAGCATAGGTACATGTAAAGAAACATTTATACTGATAAACTGCTGAACTTCCTTATAGAGTGGGTATATTCATATTCATATCAATATCTACCTAACGATAAGTACTTGAAAATGTTGTAGAGCGGAGATACTTAGAGAAAATTCGTAATAATAAAGGATTAATTACAAGGTAGTTAGTTTGCGGCTGTTCTCAGTACAATTATTTAGTAGAGCTAGGTGAAGTTTACAGTAGTGATGCTAGTTAAGCGTTTGGTTATCAGCCTTTATGTAATTGGTAGCATTAGCAATAGTAAATAGATCCTGAATGATAATTTAAGTGCGTAGGTTAGGTAGCATAATAATAATATAAGTGTGAGAAGCTGAACTTGAGTATTATATGTGGAAGTATACTAATATATAGTAAGTCCTGTTTGTAGGATATTTCCAGACTGTGTGCTTATAAAATATACACAGACAGAGAATAGTTCTGGTTATATGTAGCAGATGAAGCGTATCTTTTAGAAAAGAAAAGAAACCGGGGAGAAAAAGAAGAAGAAGAGATGGGAAGAGTTGGTGAGGCAGAAAGCTCGCATGCAAAGATACGTTTAATTATTCTATTGGCGGAAGAAGTGTAATTGAGTATAGATATTCTATTAGATATATCCATACATTATAATAAAGTATATCAGAGTCTTGGTGTTATAGTAGCCGGAGAAGTAGCTGGTTTTGTTGGAAGTGTTTGTGTGTATGTGTTATGTGTATGTAAGTGTGTGTGTGTGAGGATTGTAATTGCAAGTTGCAAGACCGACCTGTGTGCACAGCTTGTATAATAAGTGCATTTCAAAGGAGAAAGACCGCTCTCGTGCAATAATATAATGTAATGTAGAGGCATGTGATAAAGAAGGTTATTGAACATTTCATTGCCGTCAATTTACTGAGTAGACAAGACAAGCCGTTGACTGGTTCACAGATTCTTCAAATGAGGCGTAAATGAGTGAGGTAGCTAATCTAGCCTATAAAGAAAGTCCGCAGACGAGATCTGCTGAAAGATATGAATTCATTGAGTAAGTTAAACCGTAGCTCTTCAACTTTTCAACTTCCTTCATATACTCGTTTTATTGTTCGCCCTATTCTCATAGTACATTTACGTTCTATCTGTACCGGGATGGAATTACAGATAAATTTTCTTGCCAGGCAAGGCAATAATAATATTATTAGTGCACAGAGTATAATTATTGCTTTGCTTTGTACGAACGTTAACTATATTGGTATATAACAACTACCTTGCTGAAATTCACTAAAATGCTAATAATAATTGGTGGATAAACACATATAGTTCTTATAGTAATGGTGTGAATGTGTTGCTAAGTATATAGAAATATCCACGTATATAAATAAATAATACCTACAACGTTGCAATAACATTATGAATTTCATTCTCTGTCGCATTATTATAATTGCTCAACCAAACAGCAGCTTCTATATTAAATTATAGGTATGTGCATGTGAAAATATTTGTGTGGGCAGAGAAAAGGATGAGACTCTTGTGAAATCTTTGTTTGCTGTTGTTCCACACGTCGTTCTTGTATGCTAACTATTGCAGGAAATGAAACCGAGAAATGAATAGGTAGACAAATCTCGTATTTCATTTTATGGGAGTTTGCCTTGGTTTTTCATTCTGTGTATAGCAGTGTGTAGATGTGCAGCAGAAACTTGCCTGATTTTTATTTTTCTGCTGCTGGAATGGGAAAATGTATGTGAGGTTACATACAGTCACTATCTCTACTTGTGTCATGACTGGTTCTGGTTATTATGGATCCCACTTCTTGTCACGTACACTTTACAGCACTAAAATAACATTCAGCATTCATTATTCTTCGCCAGAAATTCTAACTTAGACAAGGGACAAATTTCAAATGTATTTTACTTGGATTTGACTCAAAGAAAACAAAAATGGATAGGTTACTCTGTCTCTATAAGAGAACAGCTTCTTCCTCGTCTCTATTTAGCAACAAAAGACAAACACTAAAACAGTGATACCATTTTGTCCCCATTGTACGACTTACCAAAATGCAAACAAACGCATATTGTTTCTAATTGCCATACACACTACTCCCTTAAATAAACAATTCAATACCAATTGGTGCACTGTTAACCAAGCTGATACTAATAATTTACAAATACCTTCAATATGCAATGTGTTTACTAGTGAAATGTTTGTCATTCAATGATAAATAAATCACCTACTACATGCCACCTATAGTTTTCAGCGTAGAGTATTCAGTTTCTTGTTTTACACACTATGGTTAACATAATATTATGTTTTACACTCCATATATATACATGATTAACACATGGAGTTAAAGAGCATATTATGTAATGAATGGAAATTTTGGTGCGTATAGTATATAAAAGTAAATATCCTTAAATGGTTCTGTATGCTGTAGCTATTAGATAAATATAGATGTATTACATGCTCGCATTGTTTTCTGCGTAGGGTTCATACAAATCCTGCAATGTGTATGTAATCAAGACCTTGGCTTCCGTTTAGAAATGTGTAATGTAGCAAATGAATGGATATTGAGAAAAATGTGAAACTTGAGTCAATACATGAAATTCATTGTATTTTGTGTAAGTCTGTGTCGACGTGTGTGTACTAGTAAGATTTGACATGTGACTGCATTGTATTTGTATGGTGTATATTTATTGTAGTGTGTTTTGTTGTCGTAATGTAATGCTATTTGATACTTAGGGGAAATAGAAACGGATGACCCAACGCTCCAGGAGGTTGGGGTTTAAAATGAGGAGCTGAAGTGACTAATGAGCTCAGATGAGAGTTTGTGTCAATCCTTATTACACTTTTACTTGATCTGCATGTATACTGTACACACAGTGATACATGTAATACTACCGCAGTCCCAAACTCTATTTCAGTCCCCTCCTGACTTATTACGAGGAAGGTACTTTGTGTCTGTTCTCCGGTTTTTCCATATTTAGCGTGTATTATCGTTATTACTTAACGTTGCAAGGATGGAGGAAAGAAATTTTTCATTTTCCGTGTGAGAGTGCTGTAACAGAATAATTGTGTGTTACGTATGAATGGGTCCATAATAGGTATATACATTATATCTATATATAACATGTCAGTCAAGGAAGAGACCGTTTTGTTTTCTTTCTTGGGGTTGTTTGAAAAAATTGGACTGTCATTACACTTCTGACAATGAGTCAAAACAATGGGCTCTTAATTTTAATTTTTTGAACCTTTTTCTTGCGCCTAACGTTTTCCTTTTTCCTACAAACCCATTCTGTTTTATTCTTACGCACAGAGCCTTTTTGTGTTTTTCCTCTCTTTGCTTCCATTCTTTTCTGCAATTATCTGTAGGTTGTTCGTTTGAGTAGTTAACTTGTCTTTCATTGTCATTTTGAATGCCACCTACCTTACGTGTACTGTAGATGTGTTGGGATAAATGCAGCTATCAGTGTAATCTGTAGCGTTAAAGTTAGTAAGGTGCGATTTAAGGTTTTACTCTGTCTTTATTACATTTTTGCCTCCTCTTAATTATTCAGAGGCGAACACTCTAATGTACGCTATTGCTTTTGCTGTCTGTCTATAGCAATTTATTCCTGTGCATTACTGAGTGAACCATAAAGGTGGACTCGAAATGCCAAAAGTGTGTGTGCATCTCCAATCTGTTTTTATCTGTGTGCCATGGTTTATTTTTCTTTTCCTTATAATGTGTGGATTGTTATGTGTTCAAGCTATTTCTAATTGACATGCGAACTTTTTTGCGGCTTATAAGTCGTCTTCATTATTATGTACTAACAATTCTTTTATTTGCTCTTTTAACTATGGACGGAATACTAACTCACTGATTAACAACAACAATTAAAATTCATACATAATATGGATCATACACATAAGTAAGAATAATAAGCGTTTTGCATTTATTTTAATTATTTACTACTGTTTACACATACCACCTTGGAGTTGTTCAGTTGTCGGTAGCTCTACCTGCTTTTCAATGGCCATTGTTTCCGTAATAATGAGCTCTCCTTTGTACAATAGATGTAAATTTGGTTTATATTCTTGCCTCGCATGCTTAAAACAAAAATAATGCTGAACAACGAATGTTCATAATTATTTATTTCATAATTAGTGCCCGCACACATAGTTGTAGCCTACTTAGAAAAAGCCACAAAGATGAGAATGTTTATACCTATACGTGAATTAGAAACAATGCAAGTGTTTTTCTTGTTAACCATAATAAGGAGTAGCGTTGAAAAGCAGAAGGTAACCCTCTACTAATCAAGCATTACGGTTAAAACATTTTTATTGAAAATTGAAGCGTAGTAAAGCCGAAATGTAGTTGGTGCTTAATAAAACTAATGATTAAGTTATAATATGAATTTTTGTATGAAATTTAGTTGTAGACATGATGACTGTAAAAATTGCGGGTTAAATAATCTAAAGAGTTGTAAAACGAAGGGTTTGACAGCCAATTATATTTGGTATACCTACGACGACTGCTTCTGCAAATGCTTTTAATATTTACACTTGAGTGGTGGTATTATACGCGTGTATTTAAGGTCTCTGTTTACACTTCACAATTATATGGAGATGAAAATACAGTAAAGTCTAAAGAGCACATATTTTAACTTGTAATAATAGTAAAAACAGTCGTAGTGGCTCCTGCTCGTATAATATTACAGTTTGCGACTGCTGCTACTGTACTGCAATAATATTATAATATAATACTGGTTGTGTTTTACGAGGGATATACGGAATGAATGCACCAAGCGCTTTAATACGTTTACAAACCAAGTGTGGTAGTAGAAGTAGCTTGGATTGAACATTTCTCCTACAGCTTTAGTAGTTTGCTTAGTGAGCAAAGGAAATGAATAAAAATGTCATCAAGTCAAAGTCATAAAGTACTTGGCTTGTTGTTCAGTTGTTAATTTAGCATTTAACGGAGTATTGAAATGCATATCCATAGCAAAAAACAGTGAGTGGCTAGATTTGCCTTGGCTTCTCTTTTTCTCTGGCGAGTGGTAGTATGTGTTTAGTAATATCTGTCAAGACACTATTTACTACTACATGCTCCTTGCTACTACTTACATAAAATATATATGCAGCTCTATTAAACCTAATATGCAAGCACACTGTGCAGTCTACACACTCATATTACAACATTAGAAATCCCAAAAGAAACTGTACTCACGTATTTATATAACATGAGTGTATGCCCATAGCTACTAATTCACATTTCTTATTACTTTACTTACCGTTTCTCAACTCATTTTACCCAAAACGTCATTTTAAGATTTTAAGTTTTTAAGTTTTAAATGATAATGTTAGAGTTAGAGTTACTTTCTTATTATCATGAATTTATGTTTGTACACGCAATGCTTGAAATTATAATGTATATGTACATTCTAATGCATTTTAAAAAAAAACTACAATTATAAAAATTCAGGGAAATAGCTATACTGATGGTTGGTATTATATATTTGATACAAAATGTATATTTGGCGGTGATATGATATAATTGTGTAAATTTATTATAGTTTACATAATATTTGTGAATATCTGTATTACGAGAATTTAGGATGTATTTAGAGTACTAGAGGTTTGGTAGTCTCCCGTCTGTTTGTGAACCTATGTGATGCATTGCTGGTAAAGGCAGATGTGGAGATGAGCAAATCAACACAGTAGCACCAATAGAATACAAGAGCGTTTTGTGGTGAGTGAAAAAAACAGGATCCCTCTTGAGCGTCTAGCCCAAAAGTATGTAGTAAGATTTCTATAGAAGCTTCTTTTTTTACTGGGCATAAGTATAGCCGTGGCAGTATATGTTGATTGTATTTGGTGTACATGAGGATTGAGGATGACGAGAAGGCAAGCTGGAGTGCAGTGTTTGAGGCAGTGGGTGAGTGATGAGCGTATACGGTCCCAGAATACCCACGTAGTACTAACTGCAGTAGTAGTAGTTGTCGTGTGTGGTGTTGCTAGTCGTATCCGGATAATATATATTGATGAAACAAGTTCCACCTCCTTTTCGTCTTGAACCATAAAAAAGTTAAAAAGGATCATGAAAAGTCAACGGATTATCTATTTTCGGTTAATAGAGGCTGGATGGTTGTACATTATTTGTTATTTCAAGTGAATGGAGGAAAACGGTGTAGTTTTTCGAATGGAGTCGAATGACAATTTAAATATCGAATAAATTCGAATATATTGGCTAAATGGCTAATGGAAGGGAATCTGTTCTGTCTGTCAGGGGTGACGTTTCATTTGTTTGCAATGCTGTATATTTTGTCGTGACGACACGGGATAATTTATCAGGTCTTAGGAATCAATTTAGTTAAAGCTCAGTTGATGGTTTTAGAGAGGAAAACAAATACAATAGCCGTGGACTGGCTGTCGGAAATGATCACAAATATTTCTCAATTTCGAATGTCGGTGATTGTCAACGCGTTTATTTATGCGCTTCGTGTATCCTGATAAATCACTTGAAATCGTAGATTGATTTCTTTTTATTGGTCTTTCTCTAACACCCTTTGCCAAATAAGATTGAATCAAATAATAAATTGCGTCCTTTGTAGCCTGAAATGCATTTCATTGACTAAAATAGACTCCTGTGTATCATATAATATAATACCTGCAATATGTATCTTGTCAGTGAGACACATGCATTTATTCCTATTACTTCTGCCACCATCACACAACACAACACACCACTATAAAATTGACATATTTGTATCTGCCAAGGAAAATACATACGAGAGTAGGTATCTATATAAGTGGATTGTAATAGTAATCATGTAGAAAATACCTTCTCACACACACTAAGTCAGACTGCTGCAACATGGTCGTAAAAAACAATTTGCCCATTCTTACGAATTTATTGTAAGTTGATTGTAGAAAAGGTATAGGTACATATAGTCGTTATGTATACGAATAAGTATAAATATATTGTAGAGATACACGTTGTTGTGTTATTTAGCATTATTTTCGTTGTGATGGAACGTATGCTATGTGTTGTGGCTCTGTACATCTCTTTGTGAACTGAAAGGCAGTTTTATATGTAGAGTAGACAGATGGATAGCTTGCAAGGCATGTTTTGATCGAGTAAAAGTTGTGTGGCTCGTATGCATACATACATAAACTGTGTTCTTGATTAGTTTCTTACAGCCGCAGTCAAAATAATTGACCCCTCAGGTGAAAATCTCCATAAGTAAGTATTTAACGTTTCATCCCGACTTTGCGGCTTTGTTTGAAGTTCTCAGATATCCTCTAATCGAGTAAAAATCCCAGTCAATCGAACCAAAATTAGCTGTATTGTGCTCACTTGACTAGTGTGCCTCTCTTTCTCCCGTGTGTGTCTGTCTGTCTGTGTGCAAGCGCTAAGAGTGCAGATTAACGAAACCAAGGCTCCGCATCTCGTCCACTTGTATCTGTAATATCTGTACTACCATTAATTCTTGTTAGAAAGGTTTACGTCTTCAGATTTTTAGAATTAAATCCCACATACTTAGATGAGCCAGACCTGAACTTCATTGCACGGACAGATGCATCTTACTACATCCCTCTTCCCTCTAATATATATTCTGCTCTCTCTGCTACGATGCACAAGGCCCAACACTAATATCACAATAAGTACTACTTGCTCTTTCCACCATATAATAAATACACTAAACGACGAGAACAATGCGTCAACTATTACTTTTAGTTGAAATCCAACCAGAATAATATTACGAATTAGTATTCCAACATCTTTTGGTTTCATTTCTCTTTGACTTTGGCTTATTTATTATAGTAGGACGCACAATTAAATTCTTTTTCATTGCCAATTTGTACTATAACTCAACTTATACAAGGAATTTTAACATTTTTCTTAG
Organism: Pogonognathellus flavescens; assembly: GCA_019776165.1. NCBI lineage: Eukaryota > Metazoa > Arthropoda > Collembola > Entomobryomorpha > Tomoceridae > Pogonognathellus > Pogonognathellus flavescens. Next base: position 63,114 of record JABASD010000108.1, on the reverse strand, counting down.
CGATGATGTAGATTTTTACATTTATTTCTTGCTTTCCGCTATACTTCACTAAATATATGCCTATATGGTTATAGTTTAGAAATTATCATTTATTTACTCAAAATCTTTTGGTATTTATTAAGTCGGAATTCATACAGACAGAGAGACGGTCTTTTTAACCCGTCATAATTCTCTGCTCACTGAATTGAAAATGATTTTTTGCTTCTGCAATGGATATGTGAGAGTGACTGGACGCGGAATAATAACAAATCAATTCAGATTAAGCTAATTTACCATTGTACGTAATAGTATGGCTTGTAGCTGGCAATGTTACTTTGTATGTGTAATACACACCACGTCTAAATAAAAATCATGTAGTTATCAGGCTATTGAAGAAAATTGACCTTCATGTTGAAGCTACTATGGCTGTTGTATGAGATTGCAAGGTATTTGTGAAAGATCACGTGGCAAGATTGATGAGATGTAGATCAGGCGAATAAACAGGGAATGTTTTCGAGTGCGAATGATGATAATTGCCAAGCAGCGCATGTATTCATGTATGGAGATAGTGTAGTAGCCTATACAGATGTAGCAAATGTATTGTTGCAGGAAATCGAGCTTTTTCTTGTGGCCTGTCCTGGTCGAGGCCAACCTCCCTACGTGCGTCGACAACTTGATTGTTTTTACTACCCACCACCACCGTATTCAATGCAGTAATTGAGTCTACTACTACTGCAATGAAATTCCAGTGGCAAATAAATAAGCAAAAAGACAATCTAGTAATAATAAACAGCAAGTTTTGAAGAAATACATTGAGGGTTATATCATAATCAACTTTGTGGCTAGATGTATAGGCATATTATAGTCATAATATTGCCAATCGTATTATTAAGACGTTATGTAGATTCGTAAAACATGGAAAAGGAGCCAAAATATTTCAATGACTGGTTAGACAGGCAATTTGAGAGTTGAGAATGGGAAAAGGAGAACAAATAGTACTCACACTGAAAAAAGCCACACACACACAACATGTTCATAATACTTTAGTGCTTCGACTACTTTTATATCATGCAAATCTGCCTATTGTGTGTGTATACATTTAATGTTTAATAATATTGTTATCTTTATCAATTATTGTCATGTGTGTCTCCTATGTATGAAATATCTTTATACAATGCACTTACCAGATTAGAAATGTTTATTACTCTGTTGCAATGCAACAGTTACTTACTTACAATTACAATGTACAGCTAGTACTACAGTAGTTTTACAACTTGGTTTTTAGTAGGTAATAATATTATTATTTTATAGGTAACTAAACTACATCCATCATTGTTATCATTTCAATTCACATACAATATAGGCGTTCATTAATTTGCTGGTATCTTTGAACTGATCTCAAATCAGTTTTCAGACTAATTTATGACTATTATTTTAGTACGATGGTCGCAATAAATAGTTGATTGCAGGTCATTAGATGACCATCGACCTACTAGTATTTACCACATGTGATATCATTACGCACCTTATTAGTAATAACAATAACACACTCGAATAATCTAACTAATTACTACACTACATATAAATACCTGAACGACCAACACCCATAGTGAAATCTTTACAACTTGCAAATTTGCATATATGAGCTGCAAAATACCTGGCGGAGATACCTATGTAAATTATAGTTAATGCAGCACCTACGTAAAGTCAACAAAAACAACAATCTTCTGAGTATCTGCTAACAATGGGGCAACTCATTACTCAATTACTATTCACAAGCGACTATTGAGTGAGTGAGCAAGAAGAAAACGTTTGTTATTTAGAAGAGTGCTAGTAGTGCCTATAGAGAGATAGTAAATAGAAATGAATGAGTAGCTCCACCGAATTATAAGAATTGGATTATTGACGTTCTCAGCACGGGTTCATAGAGTAGTCAGCCTTAGTCCAAAGAAACTATGACAAAGTGGGGAAGAGATGAGGGCTGAGCTGTGAGGGTATCAGTCCATAACAAACTACAGGCTCTTTGTCGGCAATTCTATTGTAAACGGAATAATATCTGTACACAACAACTAGCGCAGTGTATACAATTCCACCTCATTCTCTATCTCGTATTATCTTACGTATACTTATTATTATAGTTATTAGAATGGGTGCAAGGGGATAATAATCAAGACATAGAGAGAAAGAATATACAAGAATGTATGCTTGTGCCTTGTACGACACACAGCAACTGGAAAAACCATATTAATGTTATTTGCATGTAAATACCTTAAGCGCCAGTATAAAATACTAAATAGCATGCCTGTTTTAGTATACCGCAACAAAATTCAAATAGGTATTTGTTATTCTTATTACTTGTTATTATTCGTATAAAAAGTAGATGACTACCGTGTGGCAGGAGCAGTGGTAGTAGTTAGTGGGATATTTTATCATTTTCCCTTTGTTTTCGTTCCGGTTCGTAATAGCATTCAATAAGTTTCATAATAAAAATATCAAATGTGTCAAGAGAGCATTATTGTCAGGTTTAGGTTGTGGCAAACGTTTGTTGCTTGTACTACTACACAAAACTTGAATTAACGTGACTGACAGTCCGACTAGCCAATTCTGTCGATTACTTTTACTGATACTTATACTACCGTCTTTTCATACATTTCAGTTGGATTCATGCTAATAGGAATAATAAACCATTTGCAAATGATGTTAACAACTATCGTAAGCAATTGTTTTATTATGTAATATCGAAAGAGAAGCTCCGAAAATTTTAAATAATTTTCGCTATTTCGGATCCAAATTTTATGGAATATTCTGAAATTTCAGGGTGAACAATTGTCCCGATTTCCCCTGTAAACCACCTTAAGGGGGAAATTCTCCCTTGCCCCCATTATGCATTCAGCATTGTTGAATTATGTTTTTACAGTAAAAGTCATGAAGGAGTTGACCAATTGATACCATCTTCGTAATTTTTATTTTAATGGGTCACTGGATTAAAAATACTACAGTCATGTATTACAGGTTTACAGCCATGATATAAAAACTTTCTTATGTTATTGTCCATACAGACAGACAAACTGGCAGACACAGAGAAAATCCATTCGCATAGAAGTATTTTACGGAATTTAATAATGAGGCTACCAAAAGCTACTCATGCCAGAAGCTAATAGATACATATCTTATTACCTTTTTCTCGATTACTTAGTACTACTCATATTATTATTTTATACAGAGTAATTTTACGTTTTATGCTCATACTATAGGTATAGGGTTATGCAATTTTAAGTCACACACACTCGACTCCTGTCTCCCTAATATTTTCTCTTGTGTGTTGCGGTTCGAAAAGGTGAACATTATTTTCTATGCATGATTACCAAAGTTAGTAATATAAAAGTAGTCAGAGAATGTTCACAGTTCATGCTAACTCTATAGTGACGGAATCGAACCAACTTGAGCAAAATAAAAAAGTTGCTCGACGTTTTTCTGTATAAATAACTAGATATGTACGGACTTCTACTACTAGTTGGTGGTGATATTATGATTGTGGTGGTGGGGTCTATATGAAAGGGACACGCTGTCAATAAAATAATATTGGTGATAGAAATGACAGAAAAAGGAGACTCCATAACGAAAACAAATAGGTAACTGAAAAGTAGTCGTGGTATAGAAAACGGACTAATGGTAGGAGCGAATAGTAGTTATTTAGTTATGGCAGTTTTTATGGTGCACATAGGTAGTTGTAAATAGAATGTGGTGGTGGTAGCCGCAGTGGTAGTTGTTTGCTGCACATGACGACAGTATTAAGTAAACTAGAGGACATGAATTGTAAAGGCAATAATGGCATTAAAGTAGGAGTGAGTGAGTGAATGATACCGATATGTTGGAGCGGCAGTAAGTAATAGTGTAAGGTAACAGTGGTTGAAAAATATTAAAGTATGACTACTGCTATAAACAGACAGAGAGAGAGAGAGAGAGAGAGAGAGGCAGAAGCGGAAAAGAGACGTGTGCGTGTGAATGTGAATAATAGAAAAATCTTGATATCTAAATTGGCTTGGGACGGCGATCCATTTTTGTGGTGTGTGACAGGGGATGACATGTACTTGACACAAATCGATAGGAACACAGTTTATTCTGGCTCTCTTTAATCGAATCATGATGGCGACTCGTCTAGTTTATAGATGAGATTTTTCAGCTTGTCATCAGAAATGGAGACTCTTTCTAGTCATACCATTGTAATGATGGCCTTTTTACAGCAAGGAGGCAGGCGAAACTATTCTACATCGGTCTGGGAGGGCAGAAATACAAAAATGACTTATGGGCAATAATATTATGTTATTATTTAATTATTATCCACTAGTATAGCTTCAGAAACTACAGTAATGGGGTATATGACATTTTTGTTTTTCTGTAACATACATGCACTCATTACGATTTCATTTTTATTATACGTGTGTACTGTACATACGTGTATTTTGTGGCAATTTCGTATGTTTGAATACAGACTGGGAATATAGAATCAATTATAGGTTTGCTGATAAGAAGCTGATAGAAGTGCTGGAAAAAATACACGAAGAATTCCTAGTTAAGAGTATTTACTGCTATTATTTATTTATGTGTAGTGGGACAGGGTAAGAATTGGTGATGGAAAAAATATTGCTCACACATAGTGTTTATCCATGCGCTTGTCCTGCTTTCCATAGTGGCCTGGCTGACTACAATCGCCTTGCCCCGACAGACTACTAGATAATTCCCCAATATTGAAATTAGACGTTATCGCAATCAGTTCGTATTAGAGTAAGTGGACATGTGTGGGCACCAGCCAGGAAAGAAAAATGAGAATGACTTTTAAAATTCCTAACTACACAGTCGGACATCCAACCCTTCTTCTGAATCGCTTTCAACGATTTTTTAGCACGAACTACTTAAATTTTACCAAGGCTGCCTTATCTTTCTGCAGTAGTCCACAGTATCTAATGCTGTATTCATGTTCTGCCTATTTCCAATGAAAAATTTAATGTCAACCTATCCTCTACTGTGTTTTTTCTTCTTTTGCATTGTGTTGTCTTGTTGGAGTTTATTTGCGCTTTCATGTCATGTCTGTCTCTCTTGAAATTCACTACCTGAGAGAGAGAGAGAATATCATAATACACTTAATACTCCTCAAGTTGAAACATCTAAAACCCTGTCCATCATTCCATCCAACTGATACAACAATACAAAGTGCACGTTTCATGTCCCTCTCTCACCTGTGCATGCATTTACCACTCATATTGTTTCATTAGTATTTGCTCCACATCCTATTTAATATAATACCCCATTCATTTAGCTACTTGTAACGTTCCGTTCTGTCCATTTCGTTTTTAGCTGATTTCTTCTTGATGAAATGAAAACCACGCTGTTGTGAATATCTCGAAAATGGTGTTGAGTTCACAGTTACCTTGTTGCTCTGATGAGTTTTCTGTCATGTTCATTTCGAATTGATAGAAAGGAACATAAAAAATTATTTTATTATTATTATTATATTATACAAAGGTTACAGTCCGAGTAGGTATACAGAGAAATAATTGTTTAGTATTGTGTGTACGTAAATTTTTGCTAGCTTGGATAATATTTAGGGTTCAAATCATATTACAACACAACACACAATATTCAGCTACTAGTAAAACTTCGTCAAAAATGGACAGACATCTTCCGGCCTTGCCTTTATTGTACCTTCCCTTTTCTCCCTCATTTGGCCATTAGAGTACTAAAGTTGAGTGCATCAACTTCGCCTGTGTATACTTCCACACCATACCGTCAGACAGATAGACAGACAGTTTTCATTCTCATTACGCCAAGTTGCCACCATATGAGACATACCAACACTTACCAGAAACTACTACCACTACCTTCCTTTATATTTTCCCTTTGTATTCCCTAATCAACAACAAAACACAAAACTACCTTTGCAGCTAAAAGGGGCTCTTCTCTATCTACTCCCGTCTTCCTGGTAACTCGTCCGCACTTTTCCTCCAAGGAAACGATCTCCTTATTCAGAACAAACGTAAATTCAAACTAACGTAACACCACATACCTAGTAATACCTATATGCGAAAATGATACAGGTAGTAATAATTGCGTATAAAAATTCAAAAAACATCATCATAATTTTTATTATGTATAAAAAAGTATTTATTGTTGGAATAATAAAGAACGAGGAGTATACTAGCTATGACTTTATAGGAGCACTGCTAGAATCAAAAATAATACATACGGCTGTGGTTTAAACGAGGTAATTAGCCGCAGTCCTTTTAGTAGCTGTGAATAATGGTCAGTGGGTATATTAGGAGGGCACATTATAAATATGCCATACCATATGCATTGCGATGGACGAGTAATGTGTTGTCAGTATTGCGCTTATAATGTCAAATAAACAACTTTTAATGACCAATTACACAATTGCATGTTTCCTTTGCCAAGCCAAGTTGACTGGACAGCTCTCACCTGTGTGTCATATCTTTTGCACGGCATTTCTCCACAATCATGATTCTCTTCTGGGCTGATGGCTACCAGACATGAATGGAAAAATGTTCTGTGCTCATGTGTCAGAGACGCTACGTTATTATTATGATGATGTACTAAATAACCATAAACGATGATAGGTATAAGGTAGGTATATTATAATGATACAATAATTGCCATGATATTATCACTTTACATTTTACTATGAAGCTTTTATCGCTATTTTAGTTTTCTAAACTTCATTATGTAGTTAGGTATAGTAGTTATAATGAATGTTGGGAATGTTAATACTTATGCTGCTAGTCTAGTTATGTTAATAAATATCTCTAGTTTACGATACGATTTGTCAATGTATTTATAATACGTACTTGCAAAGAAAATGGAAGCCGATTTGGCAGTCATCTTTTACGTAGTAGGTATATAGAATGTCTAAAAATACCAAGAGCATTTTTTGCGTTAAGTATTGCTAATGTGTACGTGGGATTTGAACTTAAAAAGCATGGAAAAGTGCATTACTACTATATTTCGAATACTTAGCCACGAAAAAAATTGGTACGTTGATACTTTTACTTGCACATTGCGCTGAAAAGAATCGTTTGTCAGCTTTTTAACATTCACGTCAAATGGAAAGCAAAAAAGTCCTTGCTCTCGTCAACTTTGCAGCAATTTCCAATGATTGAACTGGGAGGTTGTTTTGTGTGATGTGTTTATGATATGTTGCATTATAATATGACGATGCGGCTACTGCTGTAGACTGCTAACTACCCTAACTACCATTATACTCGTCACCAGGCAAAATGAAGCAAAGTAATTTTTGGGAATAAATCGAAAGGAAGTTAAGCAAGTGAAATGAAGTCGAGGTTGTCGAATAGACTGTTGAACGTGGATTGATATGCTTTGCAAATTGATAATTCTTATGATAACATGGTTGAATAAAGAGATACACACACAATGTCTGCATTCTACACAAGGGGTTACAAGGCTAACAATAAATAGCCATGTATTTATACCAAAACTATACACAGAAAAGACTTCACACTCTTTTGTGTGGTATTCTACCACATTAATACACGAACATGTGCCCAGCTAGTATCAATTCAACTTTATATCAACATATCATAATATCATAGGAATATAAATAATATTTTACCCTACACTATTCTGCCTATAGAGAACATAATGTAATAACATGTAAAATGTGCGTGTAATAGTAATAAGACAGAGTCTGCTACGTATATTTATATAGGTGCGTTTTATTACTGTAATATGTAAATATATATATACCTAACATTGATCCGACTAGTTGACTTGACTTGAACTGACTGACTGAATTTTCTTTTCCTTCTGTGCTCTCCATACATAAATTCTTTTTCGGCTACTCTGAATAAATTGTGATGGATGTGTTAATGTGTCCATTATAGACAGTCTGAAATATCGTTGAGGTTTATTAAAAACTATACTTTCAACTCAACTTTATAGTAGTCTATTAGTATCTGTTCAGTCGACATCCTGTATACCAATATACCTTTATTTATATAAAATGCAATCTTATATATTTATCTTTCTATAAGAAAAACTTTCGCTGCCGTTCACTACATAGAGTGTAGTAGGAATTTTTTTATGTTATATGCGAAATTGTAATTCACATGAAGAGTTGATAAATATAAAGTTGGAGCAGCGACTAAACGACGAAAAGAGAATATTCTCATGTTAAGACGTGCACACAGAAGCGCCTACTTAGATAAATGCGTTTAGAACAGATAGACTGGCAGGATAAGGATGGCAGAGGTTTATAAAGTGCATATTCAAACAATTGATGTGTTACTATAAGAATAAAGCTAATGGTTATTGCAGCTGTACAGAATAGTAGTATGAAGTTAAGTAAGAAACTTGGAGATGAAATATTGATGGCAGTGAGAAATTTGCCATTTGCCTAGAATTTACCTTGGCTTTTCGTATCTGTAGTTGTGTACCGTTCAGTTTGTTGCTGTATCGTGTATGTGGTAGTATTTATTATGTAAAATATATGGATTTGGTTCAGTTTGGTTGCGTCGAGCTGCATAACTCAAGAAAACGAAGCTCCTGTCCACAAAAATCATAGACATTCCTGTCAACTACTATTTAACATCCATGCAAATAAACTACACCTCTTCCTTTCCTCCTGCTGACATTTGCATTCTTTTTTTTGTAAATGCGTGAAAAAAAAGTTATGCTCATGAACAGAAGTAAAGCGAAGGAGGAGGACCTAGTAAATCGTGAAATATTCTTAGGAAGGAAATACTAGAATTGAAGAAAATGACAGAGCAAGGCTGTGAAGGTTTATTATTTCATTTGACTGATGAAACTGTCACCAAACGACCACAAAGTCTTGATTAAATTACACCTCGTACCTGTTTGTCTTCCCCCATAATGAGCTTTATGGAATTTATTCCTTCCTTTACATATATTATTCGTTGGCACTGTCAAACGTGAATTAACATTGAAGCTAGGCAAGTTTAGTGCTTATACATCTGTAGGGTGGAAAAAACTACATTGCTAGTTGCTGGATTGTATAGAAAAATCAGTTGATTTCATGATAATTATTTAACATTGGCAATAATGAAAATGGTCATGTTGCTTGTGTTTCGAGAACTGTTCTCTCGGCGAGTTTAAAAGATACTGCAGGTGTAGGACTGTTGATTGATATTAAATAATGAAGCTAGTTGCGGTACGGATGATGTTTTTAATCAAGACCTGCTATTGATTGTTTGATTGTTATTTTACAAGATCAAAGGTCTGGATATCTAGTTTTGCGTATGTTAATGGTAGCTGCATAAAAAAGAGCGTGGAATAATCGCAATGATTTTTGCAAACATATGTATCTGAGTGGAATAATGTAGATAGTAAATTTGGTTGTGAATGAAATTGATAGATTACACTTGAAATGGCTAATAAAAATTCATTTAGGTATTCTGACTGATGAGAATCATAATTTTAGCTTTAATTCTGCCATGTGTTTGTCGGGCCTCTTTGTGGATAATTAATGATGATTCATAGAATGGGGAGCCGTCCATTTAATCATGACTTATCTAAAGATGCATTGGTAGCTTTGTTAAGTTGTGCAGATCTCGAACTGTTCAATTTACTCTATAATTTTCTTGGATTTGAACAACTTGTACAGGTAGATAAGTTGAAAGCTGATAGCAAAATGTGAATAGACTAACTAATCTGTGTAGTAGTTTTGTTATAGTCAGATGGGTGAATGTAAATGTAGGTAGGTAGGTTTATAAAATATTTTTTGTTTGTATGATGTTGGTGGTGGTGGACTTGTGGTGTGGTGCATGATGGAGGGGAATTGCTGATGCAGGACAACTAATAATATGTGTACTCCTTGCCTCGGGCATTAGTAATTTTATGTTATTTTATATTATGATATTCTGAGTAGCTGCTTCGTAGTGCAGTGGAAAAAGCTGACCGTTATGTTATGTCTCAGCTAGTTACATTTTAGTTGCTGAAGCTCAATTTGAATAAATAAGTAGGTGGACTCATACATCAACTCAAATTCAGATTATGAGTGTATAAAAGTCGGCTCGACTATCAGATCCTCCCTCCTTGTATTGTATTCTGAGCAAGAACAAAGTTCAGCTAACGAAATAACGTGAACATGACAAAAAACTTACTACTACTTAGAGCCGAGCCATACGTAGCAAACATTAATTTCAAATTGTTCTTAATGCAACTTTATAAGCAAGAGCTGGAAACTGCAATAAAAGTTGCAAACAGCCAGAAGGTCGAAAAACGTTTCAGGTGCACTGCACAAAATAAATAAATAAAAATAATAATAATACTCCTATTAAATGCATATAGGTACATTAATAATACCATCACATAGATTTATAAACAATGTCGCACCTGCACTGCACACTAATATGTAGATTTAAACAGTTTCATTATCATGGATCACTTATTCCACTTGCAATGATGAATTACAATTACATTACAATAATTACTTTCATATTTAACTAGCAGCTTGCGTATCTATAGAAAGAGAATAATAATACGTGCCTGTGTTAAATAAGTACTACCTTAATGGATATTGGTTTATAAGTTGTTGTCAGCGACATTATCATTAATTTTTTCTTTATTGTTTCTATGATATTTCAGAACATGGAGGTCATGGAAATTCTCAACAGCACTTTAACTCCCGGCAACCACCAAAGAAGAAGAGAAAATCTAGAACAGCCTTTACAAATCACCAAATCTTCGAACTAGAAAAACGATTCCTATACCAAAAGTACTTGTCGCCAGCCGATCGGGATGATATTGCCCAACAACTAGGTCTCACAAATGCACAGGTCAGTAAACCGAAACAAAGCTTAACTTCTAAACACTTTTCTCACCTTCCTCCTACTTAACACCAATTTTATTATCCTCCGTGTACTTGAAAATATTTCCTATTTCCGCGAACTATATCAGTCTCTGGTTATTAAGAAGAAATTAATTACGAATAAGCATAACAAAACTTTACCAAGTTACTTGAATTACTTTGGAATCCTTATGATCTACTATTTAGATATTAAGATTCCATTTGACATCGTAATCAGTAATAATATATAGTTGTGTACTTTGTAAATAAGCATTGTGTACACACTGATTTTATTGTAGTCTCGTGTATGACTTTGCAAGCGTGAAATAGACATCACAGCTTAATTTAATAGGATTTACTGTTGTATACACAAACTTACTTTTAGAACCTACAGCCTCGAATTACATTGCGGCAAGTTGTAAAAGTAGCAGGTGTAAATTTCATTGTAGAAGGATCAATTATCGGTCAAGCTAACCGTGAAGTTACCTTTGACAAATTTATTTAAGTACGTACTGCCTACCTCCAATAATACAGTATAGTAGTTGTACAAATACAAATATTGTACCTGCGGGCAGCTATAAAGGCAAAAGTAGCGTTACCTATCTACGTTATGAATATGAAAAGCCGAGAAATAACTTTAACATGTATTCATACTACATAGTAAATTGAAATTGATACATTTATAAGCAATTGACAGATACGAAACGGTTTATTAATATTTTCCTGGATAGTTAAAAAGTAGGAGTTTATTCACCTACTTAAGTCACTTGTATAAAAACGGTTAATAATTGCTGATAAACAGCACTTGCCGTTAAATGAAGAGATTCGTGTGGACTTTCAATGCTAAATAAATAGGTAAATTTGTACTAATAAGATATATTGTATATTAATAAGATATATATAAAAGTTTAAAAGTTATAAATTCAGTAGGAAAGTTAGGGTTATTGTGTTGAAGTATTATTATTATTCAATACATTCTTAGGTATTATGATTTTATTCTTCATGGAATATATTCTTATAGATATTCGAATCGTAGAATGGTTGGAAGGGAAAGCATGTGTAGCTAATAAAGAGTAACTGGACTTGTAAGTATGTAGATTGAGTATTCTAATTCGTAAATTTGCCGACATGAAGAAGAATGGTCCGGTAATAATATTTTGTTCTATTTGAACGAGTTTATTTGGCTTCCAGCCTACTATATACTTAAACTGTTAAATAACACTTTCATACATTACAGTTCATGTGTTGTATCACATTGTATTGGAAGTAGGTAGGTATGTATTAATACATGTATTACACACATAATATATAAATAATACGTAAAGGTATGTTAGAAGAAATCTAGCAGAGAAGTTGTTATATTATACTTTCTACTTTTTGTCTTGTAATTGTCTTGTTCCGAAGGATTACCTGAGGATTAGCTGCGTATACACTGAGAATTAAATGTAGCTCGAGTGAGATAATGTGCCATTGCCATATGCATGCTTTTATATTGCTATCGGCTACTGAATTGACACTGAGTGCCTAAAAAACTGTTTGATCCCTACCGATAGGTTTCACAGCAAGTTGAATAAATGTACTTGTTGTTGTTAATATGTTGCTAGTTACGTTTACGCTAGACAGACAGCTATGTAAAAAATATACCATGAACTGCTACTTCTGCTATACCTATATACATTTATTATTATGTTATGGATATGACTCAAGTAGCTTTTTTGTTGTAAGCAAGGCATCAAGTTACGTATTTAGTGTAACTAAGTAGGTACTAAAGATAAGTAGCAGCCAGCAGCTTTTTGTCAAGAATTGCGTAACAGACACAGAATAAAATATAAGAAGCTTTTAGAAGTAACTTTACAAGTAAGTATAGTAATGTTTCATTTCTTGTGTCTTAAAAATGCCATGGAAAAACTTTGAGACGAAGGCTGTTGTTTGTAGTAATGGTTGAATTACTTGTTGAGATACTTTATAGTTTATTTCTATCAATAGCAATAATTGAGTATCAATTTAGTAAAACGTTATTTCATGAGATAAATACTTCAGGAATATTATTATTAGAAACACGGAATGGATTTTGTATTAAAGGGAGACACAGTTTATTAATAGGAGTAAAAGAAAACAATATAGAAGCTCTTTCATTTCATGTGTGACCGGTCTAGAAATTTTCTGGCTCTGACAGTAATTGCTGTACACAAACCTTTCAATATACGTAACTAAAATAGTAGCTATGTAAGGAAGACTTGAGCTAAGTAAGCCTAGTAGGCATAAAGTTTGAGTGGTAATTGGGTTGTTGCTTTCGAGTTCCATTTCACTCGGCTCGATTTTACACCTTCAGACTTGTAGTCAGTTTTAGTCGGTTACTTTAACCTTGCACCTGCTCCCTCACGAGCGTATCCAAAATCTTCTGATCTGCTTCACTTGAACATTCATCGGCTTTTGCCTCATTCTTCCTCCTAACAATAAGCTTCGAAGTTCAGTAAATACTTTTTTGATACGCTCTGCGCACAAATACAAGTAGCTTTACTTTTACCATGTTTCGAAATGTTTTTTGAAATCATAAGCGAGGTCGGCGTCTTTCATGTGCGTATTTAGCAACAGATTTATGACTTTCAGTGTGCCATACTCCACTGCATTTTATTATTAGTTCGCATTATTCCATCTTTTGTCTGACTTTCTGTAAATCATACTCAAAATATTCTTCAATATACTAATCATGTTTTCTGCGTTTTGTTATTCTGTTTTCTGAAAACATGCATTTTTGCTGATTATTATTTATCTGGTTCAATATCTAGCGAATGTCTCTCGTTATTCATTAGTCATTACCCTTAGTCTTGGCACATTCTATCGTTTTGATCTTAATGAGATTTTATTGTTCATTATTTACTACATGACATACTGTTCCATATAATAATGAAATAAAAATCATTCATGCCAAAACTATACGCAATGTGTATTTCACAAAAAACACTCATCAACTCAAAAAATTGGAGTAAATTGCACACAAATGCTGATAAGACAAAGAATTTCATACTTTTTTTATATCTTTGTAATAGCAATGCATAAACCCAGATTTTTAGACATGAGATTATCAAGTGTCTTCACTTCACATCTTGTTGATTATAGTAAGCCTGTACGATGAAAAGATAATAATGTTCGTGTAATGCAAATACAATAAATGTGTTGTTGGATTGACTTTTGATGAGTATATTATCTGAAACAGTGAAGATAATTGCTTTATGGCTACTATGAAACGATTTCAAGCTACTACTTCCTCGCTTGTTTTACATCTACATAGCAATTCACAAACAAGGAAATTACATTGGTATTAGGGATGACTATTGTTATAAAGATTGTTAAACGTGTAGAATTGTTGAGCATACCCCTGCATAATCGAATTTCAAACAAAGGCACATCTAACTATGAAAAGGTTGAGAATGATTTGCGTGTAAATTGACTGGAGTACAAATGTTTAAAATGTTAACAGTGGACGTGTACGTGAATATCCAATGACATATTAAACAATGTAGAGTCAGAGAGTTGCTGACAATGAGTTAAGTAGCAATAGTAACATCACAATCAGCTTAGCTATAATTTGACGTCCTTCAACTGTCTGATTATCTTGATTTCAAATGGTTTTTAGAAGTTTGAACGAATCTCCTTCTGAAGTGTACTTCACATCCTGTTTATCACTTTAGCTTTGTGAATTTTCACAAATATCTCATTTTGGCTTAGAGAGCCAACAGCAAACCTACCTACCTGCATGTTTTAATCCACCTCTCCTGCCAATATATTTTTCATTGTATTCTGCTTACTATTCATCCCATGCATGTCAGTGAGCAAATCGTCTCGCAAACCATGACGCCATGAATGTGACTCTGTCTTGTTTATATCTGACATTCACACGTGATTAAAGCTACACAACTTCATCATCCTAAAATGCCTTTATACACACACGTCTTGCTATAATTCCATGTCAAGTTTATTCAACAATGTACACTATATAATGTACATGACTTAAATGTTTTACCATGGAGAATTTCCTACCATAAATATTTAAAAAACATGAAAACTGAACTCCTTGTTCAACAAAATAAATTTAAAATGAACCATTTAAATATTTGCAGGTGATAACGTGGTTCCAGAACCGACGAGCCAAACTGAAGCGAGACATGGAGGAACTGAAGAAGGACGTGGAATCAGCCAAGATACTCTCAGCGCACAAGTCATTCTTGGAGAGCGCTCATGACCTGGGTCTCCTTAAGAAACGAGCCCAGAGTCAGATGGACATGAGTTCAGCCGCAGCGGCAGCCGCCGCTTCTTATCACATCTCTTCTCCAGCCTCGTCATCCCAGTCGTCCCACTCACCCATCAATCTCACGTCAGAATCTCCTCCTTCGACCCATTAAACCCATAGACTCCAATCCTCCCACCCTTCTTCTCTCTCACCCTCACTCAATTCTAATTCTTCTCCTTCCTCCGTCTCCAAGCTGCAATGCAATGCAATACCATCACCACCAGTGCTGGAGCCGTCCTTTTCATTGTGACATGCCATGCCATGGATCTACCATCGCCCCGTGTGCATTCATCTCAAACATCTACCCTCTCCACCATCTCACCTAAACCTACCTACACGCATCACATCCGACAGCAGCTCACCACGTCAAATAACTTATTCAATCTTCTCCAAACGAATTAGCCAGTCAATTCTCAAAATCTGTTAAACTGTCAAAAACTTCTCCATTGTACTACAAATACAACTACAAGGCTACCAACACCTTTCCTTACAATGGAAATCGGCAGCGCTAAGAAATTACTATGTAATATACCGGTACCTAAATACAAATTTTAGTTTTTAAGATATAGACGTTATTGTTTGCTCCCATTCTGTATCAACAGCTACACACTGCTAATATTTAATAGACTACATTATTCTGTAGGCATCTACTATCATGTTCTTAAAGCGTGTTCTTTTAGAGAATCATGCTCTTAGAATTTTTCACAGTATTATTTTCAACCGTAAAAATGGTATATACAAATAAGTACACGTTAATTTCTACAAAGTACTCATATGCTATACTAGTATAGAACATACCTAGGTATTTATCACCAGCCAAAATAAGGATACAAATAGGAATTTATTAATAACAGCGAACGGGGCTATTTTAATATACTCTGCTGGTTGTATTGAATGGAAATGCAATAGAGGAATACTTTTAATGCTACGTTCCTGAATGATGATTCAAGAAGAAACCACAGTTCTGTCTACATTGAGTGCTCATAGTATGTTCTACGACTTGAATTACTTAAAAAATAGGACAACTCTGAAAGATTGGTATTTATTGTTAGAAGCTACCTGAAAATGATTCAAATGTTGAAGATTTTGTGTTCTCTGCTTTATTAATAATAATGTGCTTTTATGGTTTCTGCTGTTGTTGCAACCCTTGTGACACAAGCAGTACCACCCAAAAGTAGTCATGAAAATTGGAGCAATGTTTTTCTTTGATAATGTGTATCTACTGTATTATGATTATCTTTGATTATTGTACAGAACTGTGGTTAGAGTAGCATTTTTAGTATTTGTGCGACCAACTTTTGTGATATATTGAAGAGGGTTCTGCTGCGTCTCACATTCGTTGACATCTGAATGCACGGTGATGACTTGTTGTACATCCAGTAGCCTGGTAGGGAATATTCAGTGTATGAATATATTATAAGAAGCTATTATAAATAGTACAGTTCGTTGTTTGAGGTTAACGGTATGACTCCAAATAAGCGTTAACGTTGACTGCGGGTTCGTGTTTTCCTTACCTGCCCCCATTCAATTTCTCTGTTCTTCTTTACATCCATCGATGCCAACGAAAAAGTTTCATGTGCGTTGTTCTACTCAAGTGTATAGTTTATTCTTTTCAATGGCACTACAAAAACTGTGCATTTTTATTTTTGACATTAATTCATCCACGCCTCTTTCTTTTTATATGCTCCTTGTAGTAGGTAGCAGTTAGTTGTAGTAGTGGAGCAGTTAGTAGTTCTCTCTCAGCATGCAATTTATTTGCATTTGCTGATTAAGCAACTATTTTATATGCACACTTATAGTAATATTATTAGTTTGAGCAGAACAGACTGTCTGCCTGCATTACCAACGCTCCAGTATGCTGTATTAACCTTTTCTCAACAACATTATGCTGCAGAATCATCATCGGTAGGTCTAGGTATGCGTGGTATGTGTACATCTACACGTGCACGTGTTCAGATACACTCTCTTGGCTGTATTTCTTTTAATTCATGTTATAAAAGGATAACGCTACATAGTAATATAATAACGTGTACCTCGTACTTTCATAATATTCCTCACACAATATTTTTATAATACCCTAATCCAGAGATAATCCTAACCCCTGTTATCCTACATTAGTGAGCCATCCCTTATTAGTCCCGTCTAGCGTAATGCTGACAGATCTGCATACAGTTTTAATTTTTTAAACATAAGTAACCTTTTGTGAATGCAATTTTACAGTCAGTCCTCGTGTCGTATTACTTATCGTTATTACTAGTATGTTATTTCATTATTATTATCATTATTATTACTATTATTATTGTTTTCACATATATTACCATATTAACCTGATGATGCGTTAGTTATAGGAAGAGTTAGTGTAATCATATTATAATACAGCGACGAACTATGTAAGTTATGTACAATTGTATAGCTGTGGGTTGTTTACTATATACTATATAAATATTATGCTAAATTATAATACATACATCATACAGTGTATTAAATATCTTGCAATAACGTAAAAAAGCCGACAGAGTCTCCCCAGAGAGAGAAAGAGAGAGAAACAGAGATAATCAGGTAGCCTTTAGGTTGCTACAGTTAAATACGAATAGTAATTCATTCACAACACATACAAAGAAAACATGTTACACATTAACAGTGTAGTTAGTGTAGTATGCTAAAAAGAACCAGATGGATGTTCAGTATTGAACTTGTCATGTATCTTCTACATGTACTCACACTATACACACATGACGATATTGAGGAGGGACTAATGAAAGTAAGATGATGAAAAATGTATAAGTGCATAGCTGATGGAATGTTCTAATCATCCAAAGATGATGATCGTGTCATTCAGTATTTATGACACACGTACATTTGCCTCTCAACTTGACACAGACAGAGTGAATACACACAACTGACTTTAATTACAATTACCTGAACTGGGTATAATTATCTGTAGATAAGTTTTAACAATTTACAATGCACAATCTACTGGTTTTTATTATTTATGCGCGCAAAATACTCTGTGAGACCAGAGTCTATTTAAAAATAAATTTACATACATGTACCAGTACAGGGATACAACTCTAAGTAAAAATTATATCAATCGTAGTACCAAAAGTGTCTATGTTAATTAAGTTAGTGTGGACTATTTACTATTGTAACGTAACCTGATAATCGCTAGAGTTCTGGTATTATCGAGAGTTCACATTTCCACCTGTAATAATGCTGACCCATGATTTACAGTGAATCGCGAGAAAGAGTCGTTTAAGTTACAGATAGTTACTCTCTTGGATTCTGTAAGTGGAAACCAGTGTAATTTTATACTTCTTTCGTTATTGGTTGGAAATGTGTATGTGTCGATGGTGGAGATGGCTATTGTTTTTGTTAAAATAAGATTTGTAGATAATAATATTATAATTATGTGTAGGATGTGCGAGCGCTGTAGTTTTGGTCTCGGAAAATCAGTATTATTATTATACCTAGAGTCGTCGTATCGTTTCGTTTTTTGTACACTGAAAATGTGTCATTCGTTTTGTGTGAGTTTGTGCGTACTTTGACGTGTACTAGTATAAATATATTATTATTCTACAGTATAAGAAATACATCGTAATCATCATTATTAAATAAATAAATCAACCAAACTCATTCACACCCTGCGCAGATTGGTGAATAGGCTAATTATGTATTGCTCCTATAGAAAATATTTAGTGCTCCTTTAGAGATCGCTTTCGTTGTGGAATGTAATGTAATGTGATGTAGCTTTGGTTGGTTGTTCCATATGAGACTGTTAGGTATATAAGCAAACCAGAGTAGACTTAAAACATTACTCAAATCAAGTAGACAGCTATAGAACTGCAAGAAAGAGCGTCCCCATCTGTATAAGTACTAGGCACTACAATTGTAATGAGAACGTAGCAAGTAAGTAAGTATTATTGCCATTTATGTACTAAGAAATTAAAATAGTATCGAACCAAATCGAATTCATAGAGAGCAATGTGGGAATGACTAATTGTACTAGGAATGTAATCGCAATGCTGTAATGATATTACATACAAATGACTCTCCATTAAATTATATAGTCATAGGTATCCTTAGCATAACGATACGAGCTCAACGGCTTAGAATTTCAAATAAAGCTAAATCTACCTAAGTTACTGTAATAAAGTAACAGACCGCCGTCGCAATTCAAGATTAGTTTAGACACTTCAAAAGTAAATGGGTCTTTGCTCAACCAGAGTATCATTGTTGAGCGTAAATTATGAGCAGCATTATCTTCATTATATTACTGTCATCTCCAACACCAAATCCGTACATATTATTTGACGGGATTTAACGAGGTTTTGGCTAATGCAGTCGTACGAGTATTATTCTCAACGCACTTTTATTTTATTACGTAACAACTATGCGAGTAGGTCCAGACCAAATTCACATTATTGTGCTTAAAGATGTATCTTGTACATTTATAGGCGGCTTAGCTCTACCTACCTAGGCGAAGTACCTTAAAATTAGTAATCAAATATGAATAGTCGGAAAGGAAGAATAAAGGTCTTGTCTTGGTCTCTTGGTTAGGTTTTTTGTAATCGCCCCAGCGTTTATAAGAAATTATTACTAAAGGAAGTGGAAAAGTACATATGAGTAAAAAGGTTAAATACCGTCAATTGTAAGGCATCAGAAGAGCTAATTTCTCTCTAAGTATAAATTTACATTGTTTCATTGCACATGTAGGCATTTCCAGTAGGTAAAAACCGGTCTGTTTGTCTAGTATGATATAATTTCCTTTTTTCAGTATTGTCTATATTTAAATAAATTCAGGTTGTTAAGAAATGTATCGGGCTTATTAAGAAAAGAGAAAGACTTTGCAATAGGCAGATAGAGCGAGAAAGATGAAAAAGGGTGTATATCTTCTTCTGAGGCTCCTCCCAGCCCAAGATTCCCCTTCCCTAAGTGAACGAGATGGAATAATAAAAAGATCATAAAATAATAACTCCCTTGCTTCCTTCACCAAGGAAAGCTCCATCGAATGTTTTCAAACAAATCAGCATTGAAACAAAAGAGTGGTAAAAAGGGAGAGGGAATCGGCCAAGTATCAGTATCTCATCTGTTGAAAAGGTTTCAGGGCAGGGTTCACGCTAACTTACTGTGCGGTAAGTATTCTTCTCTATAAGGAAACAAACCCTTACAAATACATCCAGACAACCTCCTAGCAGGGAAATCAGCCGCTGGAAATTTATTTTAACCTATTTGAACATATTTCCATCCGTCTAAATTTTTCAGCATTTGCTTTTCTTGCTATAAACTCTCTGTGTGTATTGTTTTACATTTTAAACGATGTTAAACTTTAAAAACCAGAAAAAATATTTAGCCAAAGCCTTGATTTATTTACCCGGATTTAAATAAAAATAAGAAACCCATTGGTGGCATGAAAAATGCAAATAAAACTTGTCAAACAGCTTTTCAAAAACGTATTTCGGTTCCATTGTTAGACTACCGATATGGAGGAGAGAACAGTATGTAGTAAATATTAATGACAGTTAATGTATTACCATCAAAGCAACAAGAACTCTCTTAGACTAATTATTAATGTGCAAGTACAATGTTGCTATGCAATCCATTTGGAATAAAAATCAATTGCCTTTGCAAATTGCATTAGTTCAATAATGGAGTAAGTCATTGTATTAATTTAAGGAGGTGCAAATTAATGTGAGCACACAAATTGCAGTTTAAAGTCCAAAGCTAATTTAAATTAAATAGTACATGCTACATACTTTTAAGAGAACAGCTACCATAGCATATATACTACTAATAAAAACCATATACTATACTACCACGTAATACTTCATGTACAATGAATTTGAGGAGAATATTAGTAAATCCTAGAAATCATAAATATTAATGAATCGTGTTAAGATTAGTCTTACAGGTAGTGTGTGCCGGTAGTTTGTGAAGTGTGTGACATTTGCATTGTGTGTAATATTGCAAGTGTGTGAGCAGACAGTAGTACATGATTATGTAAAGCTTAAGTACGTCGTAGTATAATAAAATTATTACAATATACTTTTAGTGAATCTCGTTGGTAACTAGTTTAGTAATGAGACATGAAAATGAGTCGGATGTATTGAATAAGTCCTTACAAATAAAAGCCAAGTCCCAAGAACGCATACAAAATGTGCACTTCTGCACTCTTGTTATACACACGCACACGTCTGAGAATGTTTGTTTGTTATTGAGTTGTATTTGACTGTACTGTACTACTGTATCTTATATGTAATGTAGATTTAATGTTAGTCTAATTTCTAGTAGCAGATAAATTATTTAGCGTAAGCATAAAGTAAAGTAAACTAAGGTTAAAGCAGACTAAATGACTTAAAAACAAATCACTACTAGAAGTAGTACATGCAGGATTAACAAATCAAAGAAGCATTATTATAAGACGCATAATGTTGTGCGAATTGTGAATTGACGGGTAGTGTAAGAGAAAAGAGACAGTAACTGACACACTGCACACAAACATAGAGAAGATCGTCCCTCGTCCTTATCTTACAAAGGAAATCATTAATCCTGATTTCAGTAGTATTCCTCTGCTTTTACTACGCATATGTATTTGTATGTTATTCTATTACGTAGTGTCTAGTACCTAGTATGAAATGAAATGTATCGTTCGTATTTGTGTATATCTGTATAATGTATATACTCTAAAACGCAATAATGATGTTAATATTGCGGTTAATACATTTAGAAGTGTATGGTACTATGTATTGTATGTGTATAATGTAGGCTGTTGTTGTATTAGCTAAGTAAACAAAACATTAACGAATGAAAGGAACAAGAGGGCCAGTTTTGAATAAAAGTTGTACAGATTTTGGAAGTCAATCCTTGCTTTTCACACCAGACTTTTTATTTTTACATTTACCATCAACAACCTCGTCAGATTTTCTTTCTGGGTATATGCAAAGCATACTATATCTCACAATCGTAATGTTTCTGTGGCAAACTGATAAGACAATAATATAATCATACTTCAACTTAACCCACAACCGAAAGGTGTATTGAGAAATACACACAAGTAAAAATCATCATAAAGAAGCATAATATTTCATTGAAACTATAAATAAGTAAATGTACAGAATTTCCATTGAATTCATGTGCGTCGTTTGTTTTTGAAGATGTACTCCCTAACTAAGCATAAGCTGGTGGATTTTAATGGGCACGACACAGCAGATGACATTTCAGTTAGTAGCATCACATGTTGGAGACAGCTCTGTGCATTCATGACTTTCGACTGTGTATAGAGATGAATGTGAGTTTATCATTTGGCTCATTTGAACTTAGGAATGGGCTGGGAAAGCAGGCAACCTTACGATTAGCACAGAGAAACATTTAGCCTCCAAGTTTACAACAGCAACTACTTTTCGGCATGCCTTATTCTTATTACCATCACTACATACATCTCTCCATACTCAGGCTAAAGGTATGTTGCTACAATCCTACTTGTTACAAAAACATTTATACTGACTAATAATGCATTACTGTTGTATGTATGTGGCTTAGCATCACTCCAAATAAAACCTTTATCAACACACTTACATAATGCTACGAGACTGCCTGCATGTGGATCTGGAAGTCACGATAATATATTGTAAAATAAATTTAGTAATAACAGAAAACAATTACCCTGACGCTTGAATGTGAAAGTGTTTGAGCCATTCATTACGTCCCTGACTTAAGTACCAGACTGTTGTAAATTAGGTAAGTGAATGCGGTGAAGTGGTAATAATAGTTAACTGTATGTGTCTCAGGAATGGAGAAAAGGAAGTTTAAATAGTGCTCTTCTGAAAATGGGAAGAGGGTGGCTTTCTGGTTGATGATCGTGATGACAATGATGACGTGATGAGTTCAGAAGTTCATCTGATATTTTCAAATTTAAAAAAAGAAACATGTGAAACTATGTTAAATTTTTACTCCGTTGTCCTTACTTATTTATCGTGTACGGAGTTATCTTTAATTCTGACAACCAGTCAGCCACTTAATTATATTTATGATTTTAAGCTAAATGAGAATGCCACGTTTTGAGATGACTATAGGTGGAAATAGTCATATTTAGATGTTCTAGGAGCTCCATGTCTGTCTTTAATTGAAATAAAGCAGTTTAAATGTATTTATATACTGTGATACGATTCAATTTGACATTTGAGTTAAATAATCAAAACATGCAATCAAAATGACGACAGGCATTAAGTCAAGTTGATGGAATCATACATGACAGGATGATTTGATCTCACATTCAGTAGTTTGCCATCATCATCATAACTCCACCCTGAGTCACCCTATGTCAAGACGGAAAAATTATTATTAACAGTAGGTATTTACGTGTTTTACCTAGGATACTAGCTCTAATTTAGACAGGTGTACTATATTAACATGGTTAAACATTAAACTGCACATTATGATTCATAATAAATGCCTTTGCATTTAAATAACTGAAGACAGAAGATGTGGACGTAAACCTTTAGTTGTATCCTGGATGCAGTTACGAGTTGGGCACATGGATGGATGGATCATACCATCTCTGTATATGTGATGTATACCTAAACTACATAAAATTGTATTATGTGTGTACATTATGTATGTGCATTATGTGTTATCCTAATGTAATTTAACAGGAACAGTAAGCAGTAAGTAAGTATGTGATGCAAAAAGGACAGAGTGTCATTTTTTCTTTGGGGGAATTTACGGTCGGGCATGATTAGCGGAGACACGGTTCCTTTGCTTAGGATAACTCTAGAGAAATAAATATAGATTAAAGAATGCATTCTGTTGTTAGCCTAACATAAATTAACAAGGATAGATTAACATGATGTGGAAAAAGGGCCGCAAATGTTTTCGTTGGCTCGTCGAGAAGTCGCACACTCGTTCGAGCGAAACCAATTTCCTTCTCCACAAGACAAAATGCTTCTTTGAGAAGACGCGACGAGACTCTCTCTCTCTTTGCTCTTTCAGATATCTCCAGCTTAGCTGTAGCTCTTTTAACGCACACATAGAAAAGAAGTACCTACCTAAAGCAGCAAGTCAAAGTGCACATATATATAAATGTAATGCCCACAAAATATATTCTTCTGTGATTTTAAGTATGTGTTGCTTATGTGTGTAATGCTCATCAGCTCCTTTCACTAAAGATACCTTAGCCATTTCATTTCACATACTGCTTCCTCTATATTTACTATCTCATTCGCCCATTTATCCATTCCACTAATGCTCTCTGCACACAAGAACACATTACACACTCGCTCTCCTTGTGTAACGTGAACTTTACTCGCTTTCGTCTTGCTCGTTGTTTTACGTCGGATTTCTTTCGCTCCAGTATTACACACTTATTTAATGCTTTTACATTTAAAGGTTTTATGTTTCTTCGGACGATGCTGGTGCTGCTACTAATTCAAAGCACACCACATACTCAGTACATTGCTGAAAGAACAGACAATAAATCTATTCCAGTTCTAATTTCTTTTTTAAATTCTCTGCGAGTACTCCGTGTATTTGCAGAATTGAGACTGTCGTTTCATTAGCACTTCATTCTCTTCCCTTCCCTGCCATTAGTCTTCATTCCTTTTATATGCATCCATTACTATACTACATTGACTTTCTGGTTCAACCATACAACACTGTTGTGACACTTTCAAAGAACGCCTGACTCAATCCAAATGGGATTCCTCCCCAACCTCCTTCCACTTCTTCTTCCTTTTCTAAATACAACTCAATGGCAAGACATAATATTACACCACGATTCACGAAAACCGCAAGACGAACAAAAGTCCGTCTATCTCTCACTTCACAATGCACCCGAAAAACAACAAAACTTCTTCCTGCTCTCACACACTTGCATTTATCAAATAGAACTTAATTTAATGACTGAGGCAAAATTATCAACAGACAAAATAATTTTCAGTGTCCCTTAAAATATGCGTTATATCAGGAAAATATCACGAAAAAGATGTAGTCAAAAATAATTAAGGAAATATTCACTTAAAATTTCATATTAATGCTTTATATTTTTAATAGCCCTGATAATTAGAGAAGAATAATTAAATGACACGTAAAAGGCCGTACCTTTTTGTAGTAGTAGTAAAGGAAAGAAACATTTGTTTAATTACACTCAATATCCATAAAATGCTAGACTGAATTTGAACTTACCGTATTGCTTGATACAGATAAAAGCCATACTGGACAAATGGTGAAAGGTTTTGAGAATGAAGTTTATGTCTAATTGCCTGTTGATTTGTCAATGACTCCACACCACTCATCAACCATTCGTGCTTCCATTTGATTGGTATGAATTTCCATTTA
This sequence comes from Pogonognathellus flavescens, assembly GCA_019776165.1. Lineage (NCBI taxonomy): Eukaryota > Metazoa > Arthropoda > Collembola > Entomobryomorpha > Tomoceridae > Pogonognathellus > Pogonognathellus flavescens. The sequence continues at coordinate 37,678 of JABASD010000108.1, read as the reverse complement.
TTTACTTATTAAAATTAATGAGGGCTGAGCAAAACGAGTGCGTGCAAATAAACCTTATCAAAATACAAAGGTAGGTAGATTCGGCAAAAAACTGCAAAGGACCATCAGTGTCCTTCGGCTTTTTTCATTGCTGCTAAAGCAACATCACCCAAAGTAAATAGAAATGAGACAAATGCTTGATGATATGCAGACAAATGTAAAACGGAAATAAGAAAAGTCAGTAACAATAAATAGTTAAAATGTTATTGCGTTTCCTTAATATCATTGAACTTGTTTTCATTAAGTATATATTACCTGCTCTCATATAACGTATGGTAGTACGATATCTTCATGTATGCTAATAAACGTAGAAATTTGTTGGTATAAGTGAATGAGACTGTGTAATCATCGTACCGAAAATTATCATAATGGACTACAACTTTAGAACAAACAGTGCAATTGCTCTAGTAAATAAAATAAAAAAACATTAGCTTAGGTAATTGGAATGAATTCATGTAGGTATAACCACTACAATAATATTATATCTTGTGTAAATGTAGAGTCCCAAGCGAAGTCTCCCGTACTGCTTGCTTATTACCATTTCCAACTGAATTGAATAGTTGCACACACCAAATGGCGATTGCATGTGAAATTAAAAGGCCCCCGGAACTTTATAAGCCTATTACTCCGTTTCTTTTGTTTTTGATGTCTACTGTTACTACTGCTGGTCTGGTAATGTAGGAATATAATGTGATACGATGTCGAAGCCCAAGAAATCGGGCGTCATGCACATGTTGTCAACATTTGCATTATTTTTTCTTTCCTGTTAACTTTGCCTGTATTTATTATACTCTCAGTTTACCAAAATATTGTTCCTACACACAGTCACAGCATGGAGGTATCAGAAATATCACGAATATTTATGATATAATAATTTTATTTTTAACATTCTATTTTACAATTGCATGCGCCCTAAGTGGACATTTATTCATCCTATGTATGAATCTGAAAAATTGTGTGTAATAAATATCGGGCAGACAAATGGAGAATGTTACCACGTATAAATATCATGTCTCATTTCATTGATTCAATACACGCACTTTTCTTCACGTCTTGTCTTTTTATACAATTACCAAGTCCCTATATTTACCTACAATTTTTTTTACTATCAATAAATAACATAAACAGTACGAAGGAGATTTCACCATAAAATAAACATCGCAAGCTGAAGAAAAGCCTAAAGAGCAAAGAGCACACAAATTATCTGTAAGAGTTGACACATGATTAGTCTAAAGGCCTGTGTGCATGGTTGGTAATGAATGCGTTATTTGTTTAACTACATATCGATACAGTGCAAAAAGCATAGATTGCCAAGGGCACTATTATGTCCAGCTTAAAAGGTAAAGAACTTTGTCAATATTTACTTGGGTTTTTTGCTTACACAAGCAATCAAGCCGAGTTAATATTATTGTTGGTAGAGTTGTAATAATATTTAGATTGTGCGCATGCATGAAAACAATGAAGAGTCAAGGGAAGAATGCTGAACCCTATCAAATTGCTATTCGGTCGCAATAAAAATAGTCTATATAAATACATATATTGCATGTTGATTTGAGTCTCCACTCAAAGACTCAATTGCGGCTTGTATTTAGTTAGTAGAAAGATTTCACAAGAGTGGTGTTTACTTTAGAGGCAGGTAGGAGCAAAGCAATAAAATATTATGACAGAATGCAGCATGTTATATAAAGATGTGTAAAGCAATGCAAAGTGTGGAGCGAAAAAGAGTTTTAGATTTAATATGAAAAGTGAGTAGAGAGGTACGGACATAGTTTGTAGAAAAGAAGGAGCCGTGTATGGGGAAAAGCGAAAAGAGAAGAAATAATAATAAAGGTGTGTAGCATTATTTGCATGTTAGTTGGTTGGTTTGTTGGTCTTATTGTGGAATTGAGAATCGGATTGACTGACTGAATTGTATTGACGTACTAACTAACTATTATAAGTACGGTGTAGGTAGCTGAAGCTAAAGAGCAGAAAGTTGAGCTTGTTGCACACACACATACAAACACTCTCTCATAGAAATACAGACACACACACGTTTAGTAAGTATAACTAACTGACTTGTAAAACAATAAGGCAATTCAGTCAGTTCACCTGAGAGAACTCAAGTCTCAAATTAGTATTTAAACTAAGCTCTTGAGCATAGTCGAGCGGTCAGCATTTAAAGTTCTCACCAAAAAACAAGACTTGGCTGTACATAATGAAAGAGTGGCTGATTTTGACGGCGCATGGATTAAAGGAGCAGCGTAATAATATGATTGACGGTGGTGATAAAAAATATGCAGTTCAATTAAAATTAGCTTTGATACAGACGAAAAGCCGGTTCCGCACAGAAACGTCTTGTTGAACACAGAGACTTGCCTTGCCTTGGCTTGCTTTGCTTGCTCTTTTACCCTTACCTTACTTACTCTTAGTTAGTAACTAGACGTGCCTCATAATCTCCCAACAGTAATCATACGTACCTGCCTAATAGAGCTGGGAAACACTCAATATTTACACACCCGCACCGTACACACAGAATTCACTAACGTAACCCCACCTGAAAATCTTAGTTCCATAGGTATGTATATCATAATGAACCCAAAATATGTTCCAAAACACAAACGTAAAAAAAATATTCTTAAATATAAACATTTTATTCCTAAAAATAAATTATTAAAATGAAAACTCACATCTCTTTTTGGAAACATGGCGACTTGTTACATCAGTAACACATTATGATTGGGAGGCTTAATTACTTGAATTGTAGGTATTATAAATTGTAAAATGTAAAAAAATCCAATAAGACAATCAAAATAAATCCATTAAGTGTAATTTTGACTAACGAAGATGTTTAATACAACTTTACATTATTATCGTACTATAAATGCAAAAACAAAATGTCAGGGGGAGACAGCAATTATACATTTTAACCAAATTTTCTCAAAGGATCGATTTAACTAAAATTTGCTTGAACAATTTGACAGAGGTAGGAACCATGGTGCACATCTGTTCCCAACTCTAGCACCTAGAGTTGGATATGAGTAGGTATATCGTTTTGGTTTGGTTGCCTGCACAGTGGAAGCAGGACGAACAAGGTACCTATGCCTTTTACTTGACTGATTTACTGAATGTGCTGTTGTTAGCGATATGATGTAAAGTTTAGCCTTGTTGTGTCTTGTGTACAATACAAAATAATACTACATATTCGCTTACACTGTACGTTTCACTGGGTGTACCCCTTTCGGTTACTGATACAAGCAGAATTGTTTTATATGCAGTACTAGAAAACACTAACACATATTTAGTATATCATGCACAATTATTCCGTGTGTTGTAGCATTCACACTGTTAAACTCTCCCTGCTCCGGGCGGGTTTCAATGTACCACTGAACTTACCCAGGCATGCAGTAGTACATGGTATCTGACATGACCCGTCTGATGCTAAATGGCTGGTTAATTCTGTTCTCTTTTAATTCAAAGAAAAGCTCAAGATGCAAAGAGTGATACACTCGTTTTAATTACTGCTGATGGAATAAGAACACAACAAAATCCAGAAACATTCCTCGACTGTAATAATAAACTTATTATTGTTTGTCTACCGCCGACTTGCTGCTGTACACTCACTTAAATCATTTTATATTTGCTTCGGCACTTTTAAGCTCGAATTTACACTCGAGTAATATTTGCATTCACTTTTTCATGTCAATGTACATAAGTAAACATTTTATCGCATGCAACGAAGTGTTTGAATCTTAATTCTACTTTTAAAGTTTGTACGTGCATAAACAGCACTACAGAGGACCTTAAGCTAAAATTAGATGTTTTTTATTGTAAATCATTTAGAAAAAATGAACACAGAATAATTATTAAATGCATTCTTATGTTATAAAACCATCGAAGTCATGGTACATCTGTCACAGTTGCGTTGTAAGGAGTGTTAAATTTTGTATGCAGTGAGTATTGGTCGTGCGTTAATGAATAGTAATAGTATAATAATTTCATTTAAAGACGTTTCGATTTAAAGAATTGTAGTTTCAAACTCATTGGATCATGGTGTATGAAACAATGAAAATTCTTGATTTGATCAAATAATGATTAGTATAAAAAAGATTTTATTGTTTTGTGATTAAGAACTTTTTAAAATACACTACAAATATTGCTACATAGTACGAATCAAAGCCGTATAATCCAAACTTGACCAAATAGTTTATCTGTCACTTGTAATCAGTAATCAGACAGACGCAAGCGTAATCAATAAGAGAGCTTTCGTAATGCATGCCTGATTTTAAAATCATATTTAATATTATAGTAGAGAGTCTCGCATTTAACAACACAGCGTTGGGCATAATTTTACTTTTAAAAACATAATGTTGTAAGTATAATAATCCTAACCATGGTTTAAATTTATCTATTGCCAGCAAGTAAAAAAATCTAAACACACAAAGCCGCTAGAAGTATAATAACAAGCGGAAAAGTGGCGAACGTAGTAAAGTAAAGAAAAATTACTGCTGTTGGCTAAATTAAATCATCGGAGAATTTAAGTGGTGTTCTTAGTGCAGAATTAGCAGTGATACATTGCACAAAGAAATTAATTTTAGCGTAATGATATTTGTAAGCTTATAGCAGGTCGAGTAAAAGCAACGCTACGTGTTTGCAACCTGGTTGTGTTTTGCCGACTTGGTTATTGCATTACGTTCTGAAGTTAAATGAAGGCAGAGAGTAAAGCCCACACGATAAAACATAAATGTTCAAGATATCAAGTTGATCCGCAAAGGTTAGGCGGATTGTAACAACGAAAAGTTGTACAACTCAACTTGTTTTTGAGTAGTATATGAGCTTTTCAGGGAGATCCATCATTGTGCTCTTGCTAAGTATATCTTCTTGATCTTATGCACCGTCTGTTATGGTCATTTGTTGAAATTGCTCATTCTCTGGACTTTACGCCTGTGTTTCATCTCAAGATAAAGTTCTTACGCTTGTGTTACTTGTACATTATGTATATACTTATATGTTAATGATTTTATACGCCAACAGGTTTCTACCCATGATTCCACTATTTATCAGCCCCATAGAACAACCAGCAAGCAGTAGTCCCTACTATCTTATAACAACAACCAGCAGAAATGTGTTAAAGTTTTACCTACTATTATGTATAATCATAATACACTATAAGGTATATACTTGTGCCATGTCTATGTATCCCTGTCTTGTGCAGATATTCCATTGTATCACATTCTTCATGTGTATTACATATTGTTGTGCTGTAATGTATGTGCGTACTTAGCATTCTCTCTCTCTCTCTCTCGAAGACCGTCATGTATCTGTAGGAAAGAACCAGGGAGTATTAATGTGAGTAGTACATAATGGTGAATGAGAAGGCGAGAAAGAACATGAAAACAAAAACTAAAAGTGTGTAGAGCTATGTATATTGCATAACTACTGCACATACTGTGTAATACACACATCCATAGCCACAAGTACAAGTAAATAGTTGAAATGAGATGAAAAGAGTGGCAGTAGTCGCAGTATTATTGGTATCTGTTCTCGCACACAGGTAGAATGCAGAGCAGACAAAAGCCATGTAATACACATACTCGGCCTTCTTATAAATTATATTAAAATATTAGTGGTATGCAAGTATTAAGTGTTGGACTACAAGTATTTGTGTGTAGTTGAGCCCAGGGTAGATAAAGGCAACTCGTTGCTGTTTGACTGACTCACAGTGACTAGTCTTCCAGAGTCAGAGTGAGTACAGAGTTGATTGAGAGAGTGTGAGTGAAACAGCTCGGTATAAGTAAAGCTACACAGGTATGCGATGTTTAAGCTGGGAAGAGCTGGTTGTTGTACAAAGTACACGGAGATATGATGAAGTGAACTAAAGGCTTGAACTGAAGTCAAGAGATTGAAACTGCGTGCAAGCCGACTGGGCTTGTGGTGTGTGTGGCCCTTATAGAGATGTACTCACTGCGGCTTTAGAACAGAGACAAGAGGCAAAAAACTAGTGTTTGAGCCCTTTTTCAATGTGTGACGCGGCTTCAGAAGCTCCAAGTCGGCTTGCTTTTCCCTGTAATTACCTCTAATCATTTCCCTTCCACAAAGAAAAGCCGATATATACATTTTATGCATTAAAAATTCAGCCCTCTTTGAAAAATTTGTGATCTTTTTTCTATCACTTCACTCATTCTCTCATTGTGAGACTACTGCTCCTGCTGCAATTGCATATAAATGTGTGCACACACATACACACACACAGATATCGCATAGAATGCCTTAATACACCTTCGTTTACCTACTTACTTACACTTAGAATGCATTCAAATAATATTCTTCTGTACATAATGCAATTGTAGATTGTAGACAACAAGTCAGTGGAGTAAGTAGTGGGATAATGTATATAGTCGACTGAATTGAGTGTATGGTGAGTAGCAGGGCCATGTCTACGCAAACACCTACTTTGCCACTATACACTACACTGTAACTATATTACACACTCTGGAGGAGATAATAAGCCCAAACTATATACGCACGAAAAACAGTAGATTTTGTGTGTTCATATTATGGATGTATGTTGATAAGGTGGAAGCAATGAAATCGTAGAAGCAACACAAAAACATAAAGACACAATACTGCAACTAGTCAACGTAAATACTACATAATTGCCTCCCATATAACTATTATCATGGATATATGCCTACATAATATGCACGTACTACTGCCACTATTACTTTCCGTAGATGCAACGAGTGTACAATTGTACTCACATTCTCTGAATTCACATCCAAACAAAACTACGTAACGAAACTATCTGTAAATACTAAACAATGCACAAATATCTTCTACTTGTATTTGTATTGGGGTTTCTTGTGTGTGTACTGCGGGTATATTTTATGTGTGGATCAACATCGTATAAAAATATAAACAGAGATTGTCTATTGTGTCTTACTTACACGGACGATGCTCTACTAGTAGTATAACCCTTGTATTTACAGATTTTCTATTCTTTTTTGGATCTTGTTGCTTTTTTGAGAATGCTTCTCATCTCCTTGAATTAATGCCTTCTACTATATTGTAGTATGTGTGTGTATGTACAACAATATAAAGTGACTTGATTTGTCTACTGTTGAACAAGTGAGTGACTGCTCTGTATTTTCTGTCTATTCTTCTCTACACACTCATTTCATGCATCAGCAAGACTTACTCATCGGACTCCGATTACCAGTAGTCTGTCTGCAATGTTTCTACTACAAGGATATACTACACACAGACAGGCATTTTCAACTATATGTGCTTTTATACTAAATGAACCGTATAGTTAGCCTAAGGATTCTGAGAGCTCTCAAATAATACATGTTTCATTCGCTATCCCAGATGAAAGCGAAAAGAAAAGATGTATTGATGTTGCTACGAGGAATCTTTTGACTTGTTTTCCTAAAATTATAATCAGAACAAAACTAGACTGACAAATGAGCGGAGCGGAATGAGATCCTTCTTTAAAATATCAAGCAACCAACACAGCGTTCACTTGAAATATATTACAGTAGTTAATGATAATAATAATGATAAAATATATCTGTTGAAATATTCTGTGAAGTTTATTTTCTATTCTTTCCCAACATTCACTTTAACCACTAAAGACAAAGACCGTATTTTTCAAATAGGTTAACTTCACGGATTTTCATTGTTTTGTAACTACAAAGAGTCTACAGGTTAAAATTCAGTTAGAATACAAATAAATAATGTAAAAGCCAATAAATCTTCACACGTGGCACATAAATTTTTTTCGTACAGTAAATCGAGGAATGAGTTTCATTACGTACATTTTACAGGTTTGAGTGTTAAAATAACAAGTACTATTATGAACATAAAATCATATTACGTATAATAATCTAAAATTAAACAAAGCATACAGTTGAGATATACAGGATGTTTTATGTATAGTAGAATTGTATAAATATCCTGAATTTATGTTCGGCAGCAATTATTTGCTGGATGAAAAGAAATTAAAGCTGAATGACGCTACCCACCCGTGTGTTCCTTTGCACAGAGTGAGAGTGACATGTATTTTCATTGGAATGAATGTGTTTTTACCCGGAATAATTTAAGTGTATGGTAAATTCGGAGTAAAAGTGAATTTGAGTAGAGGGAAGAGAATATTAGGCGATGTGACTCATCGTCTCTATTAAAATACCTTCATTTCATTACATTCCTATGACGGTGTACGGTCAGAGAATTTCAACAGGCAACCTGATGGATTGGATGCAATTTTCGCTTCGCACTATCAACTCTTTCAACGAGCTACCTATATTATGTTTGACTGACTGCCTTCACGGCATTGCTCTGTGAAATGTCTACACTCTCTGCAGTTAACTTTATTTTACAACTCAGCAGTCCACATTTTTCAATGTACAATACTCCACTCTCACTACTACACCATTTCTGTCTGTGTAATACTCACTCGTAACTTACTTTGTATAAACTCGTGTACAAATATACACAGTCTGTGCATGGTGAACCTCTGTGTGTTGCTACTTACTGTTTTGCTACGCCATGAAATACGTTGCCTTTGCCTCCGCGTCTCGTCTCATCATCATCCTCATCCTCGATGAAGATAATATAAAAAACTTTTTCTTTTACCAAATACTAGGAGAATTGTATAACACTCTTGTCATGCATTACACTCATTTAATCTTCCCCTGTCGAGTACACATAATTTGACATCACATAAGTAAGTATCCACTGTAATATACTCAGTTTTTTCTCAGACATCTTCACTTTTGTTGTATGAGTTTCTTCCGGCCCTATTATCTCGACTCTCGTTCTTTTTTATATCAATATGACAACCATACAGCGTCATACCTGGGTGGCATATACAACTTTGTCAATTCAAAACACCAGCAAACATCTAGTAAATAGTCTTACAACGTATCATCATTTTGTAAAAATCCAAAAGCTCGCTTACCAAAGTACTATTCTATACATAATTTATCGTGACATTTCATTTCCTATATGAAATAAACTTCTACGATTCCAACACCACACAAATTGTCCAGAATCATATTACTTGGATTCGTTCGATGGTTGATTGTAAAGAGTTATTTTTCAAATATAGAAATACATTTATGCTCTTCTGTGCAACCAAACAGGTTAAATACTTCAAAGATGAAACAAATTTAATGAATGGTTTAATTCCTATTTTTCCTTTGGCTTCTTACTTCATTTGAACATGTTATACAATGCAATGTTCACATTTGATTTATTTTTTAGAACATAAATTGTTTCTTGAAGTTTAGTAGTATAACGATGCCCACACTGTGTGGTGGCAGATAAAGATTTTATTGCGAAATAATTTGACTGTAAATATAGTGAGGGAAGATAAACCAGACAATATAGTCATAATGACAAGTTAAAAATATTGTTATCTGCTGTGTGCAACACTATTCGCTTAACAATAATTACAAGTACGTGATGAAAATAATATATAGCCAATAATATGTAGTAATAATAAGTTGTTTCTCCAACTTGTCTAGTATACCAGTTGCTAGTAGTAGATCGCTAGTTCAACTTGTGTAATAGTATATGCTGAATCTATATAATGCAGAGAGAGAGTTAGCCAAGCCATATACTGATGCACTATATATCATTACACAATACACATACTACACAGATACACATTAATACCTGGTAATTAATAGTATAATGTACAAATGCTCATCGCTTATTTATTTTGCCGCAACAATTAACAACTTAATCTCCCGACAAGCTTAACATTTACCTATGTACAAGACCTCGTAATATGCCTTATGTATTTATGACTCGGATTTAGTCAATTATAATGTGATGGAAAGAGAAGAGCGTATATGATGTGTTGTATTTTGGTGTTGTAGGCTAAAGATGCACATTAATGAATGTACTAATGTATGAGTAATGTAATAACGTACTAGGAATACTACCTCTATTAGTTACCTTGAAGACGTTTACTTACAAATTATAAAAGAATGAATAGGAAAACGTTTATTGTATGTGCAAAAGTATGCTGCTGTGCAAGATAGAAGTGTTCGAGAGCGTTGTTGTGCTTGACTGCATTTGTATTCGTCCTTTTACTAATTGTGAGTGTGTGAGTCGTCTTATTTTATGGGTATATGGGTACTATGAGACATTACGATGAATTATTGCTCGTGTCAGCAAGTCTCCTTAATTGGCCATTTGGACGGCAATACGCGCTCGTAAAGTCACAGCCCTAACATATCAATCAAAGAACTCCATGACTGTATAATAAGCTGTATAATATTACATTTTATTTTATAATCATCATCCTTATCAATATATAGCCATGTATACTGTGTACATCTTACCTTAGGCATATGTATATATGATAATATTATGATAACACATTTTGTATATTATGTACCTCTAAATCTATCATTACTATATATATTACCTTTACTAACGTAGTTATAATGCAAATATTCTCGTGATGGAATAATTGCCTTTCAATATGTCTAATTAAGTGAGATCAATACTATTTGCAGTAGAGCATCTGTTTGCAAATGCCATGAATTTTTGCACTTTTTTGTAATCAAACCTGTACGGCTGTACATGATTTGTTAATTTTTCTTCATAACAACTAATTGCACCTTAATTGTTTTAATTAAACGTAAATCGAGGCAAACGACTATTCGATTATAAAGCTACACTATAATGACTAAGTACATTATGTTACAAACTATTCTAATTAATTCAAATTCAATTATTAAATTATCTTGTGATATGCTACCCTGTCACATACATGCGATACAGCAGGTCATATTTTAAACTAATTGCTTACACATTAGATGTCCTTATATGGTCCTAGCATAATTTAGTGACTGAAGTATAAAGTGAACGGAGCCTGGTACAAATTATACATAAAAGATTATAAAAGTTGTGAATTTTAAGGGATATTCAGTATCATGATAATGTTGTCTATAAAGATTGCAAGTTAGCGAGTTGTGTACTAAATGCCAGAAGTAAAGGTTTTTGGTATTCATAAATTATTTACAAAGGTTAAGATATTTAGCAATAGTTTAATTATGGCTGTTATTATGGTTGAATTGCTTGCTCTTTGTCACCCGTTGAGATCAGTCAATTAAACTATGAAATTGAGCAAAACAATTATTGAAATGATTAAGTTGAGATAATTGCTTTAAGGTATAACAATTAAATCGAAACACTCTGAGGACTTTTGACGCGCTTGGCACGAAACTATTATGTTTTCCATAAACGCACCGTTTATGGAGAACATGATAGTTTCGTAACGTTCGCAATTACACTTCAATTAAATTCGTACGATCAATTATGAAATGAACACATTTTTTATACACGTGTGTGTGTTTGTAATAGGTATATGCATAGGAAGAAGGATACATACGTCTTTGTTTGTACGGTTGTCGGTAATTGTGCAGTACTTTTGCAAGGATGACAATACTGCGAGCTAAAGGTATATAGGTAGCGAGGAACTTGACACTTGAAGGTTAATTTTTTATGACAAAGGAAGGTACAGCTGTTTAATTAATCGTTTGCCCATTCCTTAAATGTATTTGGCGTTTAAACGATGATTGACATTTTATTTGTATGTGTCTTAACTAACAAACGCTCTTTCCCAATCAAGGCGTAGGTTTTATGTACAATTTCCTGGTTAAGTTTGTATCTATTCAAAATTTAACACACTCCAGAGTAAGATCTTAATAAACTTTCAGCGAACACTAAAGGCATTTTCATCGTATAATCAATGATAGAAAATTCAATCGACATAGGTAGAAACATATGAACCTTATTCATTTTAATTGCATCCCTACGTCCATTGTAGCAAAAAATATTTTCCTAGTGAAATCGGTCAAAATGTTCCATTCTTAGATAGTCGTAGTCCAACTTGCCCTATATCTGTATTTCTCAAAAAAAAATTGTTTAATATAATATGTCTTACTCGTTACAGTAATACATGAAACAAGTATTTTCAAAAATAATTCACAGCGTAAAAATGCGATTATTATTAACACCACATTTTTAACCTATAAAATTGTATGAGCTGCTAAAAGCTATGGATAAATTTTATTAAAGGTGAGATTCGGACGTGTAAATTTTTCTCTTCAATAACTCCATTATAGTTCACGAACTAGCTAATTTTGTTGTAATTTTTGTTTGCAGTGTTACTATCTCAATCAAATGAAATTGGGTTGACAAATAAAAGGATGAAGATTGAGCGGCGACAATTGAAGTGAGTGCACAGTCGTCATTTGCTTTTGTCATCGGATTCTTAACAATGCTCGCAATGTGTGAAGAACTCACAGCGGCTCATGGCTGAATACAATGACTAAAATGACGGCAAAAATGAAAGGAGGAGAAGTGGGAATTTGTAAAGTGTCTATTGTATTGTGTGACTTTTTATTACATGTTATGTTCTACTATGAACTATTGTGCGTAGGTAGTCACACCGAAGCTTTATTCTAACGACATTCATTTCATGATTCTTATCATTGCACTGGCAATGCGTGCATATCTCTTCTACTACTACAACTACAAATCCACGCATAACACAACACTTACACGAATCCCTATAGAGATACACAACTCCAAAATCTACAGTCGAGTGAAGTCTACATTACTTAATGATGTTCCTGCATGCTCTGTGTGTAATATTACACTACTAGTCACTGACTGAATCAGAATTGAAAGAAAAATGATGTTATGATATTATTACTGTTGTAGAATTGCTGGTTGGACCGCTGTGCTGACAAACTGATTGTTGTGAGTTAATCTGTGGCCGAGATGAAGAAAGATGACTTTGGTTGTATCCAAAGGAGTCGATTCCTTTGCTATTTGTTTCACATGATGATGCATGGTTTTACAAAAGAACAACAACTATAATTGTGACGTGAGGAGGTTACGCAAAGTCAAAAAGCTTTAGCTTGCCTGATTTGGCTGTCAAGTGGTTTTGTAAGTCGAGCATTCGTTTTCGTTTGTTTGGTGATTCACATTTGATTACTGGATTTTATGGCTTTTCGATTGGATTGGGTTGGGCTGCAGCACAATTCCAATTTCCAATACCAGTATGCCACTTACATTTCAATGGAATCCACTTTGCCTTTATATTCAGAGTTGTTAGTTAGTGTACTATATGACTCTATGTATTTGCATTTGTTCTGCTATACTCACTCAATTTACTTCATCATGTACATGCGCCGTATTTTTATGTGCAATAGTATTCTAATAGTCTGTCTACTACTTCCATAGCTATTTGTACGGACTTGTTAGTTGGATTGGTACGTGGTGAAATACATTTATTTCTATTGCGTTTCAAATCCACCAAACTGCTATTGCCTACTCACCTAAACGTTTTATTAGTAAATATTTTGTAGTGATTTTATTTTAACTAGACGTTGTTTTCTGATCCTTATGTTCATTTGTGGATGAGCACGTACCTCATAAAACTATGGATCGTTAGTGCAACTGTGATATGCTGCCGGATTATTATTCAACACTAGAATAATATGATACGAGGTAGTATATACCATTCAAAATATGGCTTATTACTTTAGTATGTCTGCTCACGAGATGATGAATTAAATAGACTTTCATATGCGAGTACAATCCGTTCTGTTCATGGTTTGTATTGTGGAGTCAGGGTTAATTCCCATGATGATGTCTACTTCTGACTGATGAGATGAACTCATGAAAGCCAAATCATTCGTCGTCCTAGCCCGTCTATTTATTATGTGTAAAGGTACTCAGTGTAAAAATACATAGCTAGCTTATCTAACTTACTATATGTTACTGCAACATGGATATAAAATAAAAAGGTAATATTATTCTCTGTGTCTAACTGGCTACTTTAGTTTTTCATCCGAAAGAGAAGAAGTAGTAGTAGTTTTTATGAATTTTCCTTATTTTATTTTAGGTGATGATAATTTGGTAAGCCGAGCTGTTTTTATGCAGAAGTCTATATACATTACAATGTTTGGTTTGTGAATGTGTAAACAACACACACATTATATTCTCTTGTCTCGTTAGCAAGTTAGTTAGCTGAACAATCTTCGTGTATATTTAGCATAGCATTTAAATGATTTTCTGAATCCATCTGACGAATGCATTACTTTTTCCTGCTCTCAATCAGAACATATTGGGGTTAACTAGTTTGGTATTTCATGCAGTATACCAAACTCAAATATAGCAGAAAGACTAGCGAATCTTGTAGAAAATTATACTGTACCTACAAGAAATAGTCTATTTAATTTGATACACTAAAAAGTCTTTGTTTTCCTCTGGTTTTGAAAATTGAGATGAAGTAAAATAGGTGGTTAAGTATGGTCTGTTCTTCAGTATGGTCAGAAATTGCTGTGAGTAATGCCTAGGCAAGCTTATTAAGAATATTATATGGTCCGTTTGTAAATACTTTGAGGTAGTATATGTATTATGTGCACAAGGTATGTGTACTATACACGTTTAACCTTAATGATAATCATGAAAGCATAATAATGGAATGAACGAGGGAAACTAAAGATGAAATAATGTTATGTGAGTAGTATACAAATATTATACGTGTACTAGAGAATAGAACGAGAAGGTTATAGTCCCTAGTATTAGTAGTATGAGTAGACATGGTCGAACCATAATACATATACTAAGTAAAGTATAAGTAAAAAGTAATTCATATGAATAACCAGAGAACAAGTAGATTGCATATTACAATTGCAAGTATATGTATATAAGATAGTACTATAATAGAAATGACTTGGAAAAGGCATATATGATAGCATTGAATTGCATACACACAATAGGAAAAGAGACAGAAGAAAATTTTATTCTTATTACAGTATATAAGACTTAGTCGAAGAAAAGAACAAGACTCATGCAAATAGTACAATAGCATAATAGTGCAGTGTATCTTGTTGTGTTGCATAATATGACCATTGAAAATTCTGGCACTAATGGCAGGGAAGAGGCAGGCAAACTAAATTTTCCTAAACGGATCGTCTGAATGCACAGCAAAAGTCATATTAGGAATTGTACAGCTTCGGAGGAATATCGCAGTGGTATGATAAGTACACGGGGATAAGACACATGGATAAGTGAAATGGAGTCTGTGGCAGTTGAGCATTGGAGAGTTGGACTGGCAGAAGACGGAGGAAGGAGCAGAGGGACAGAGACTGACGGGGAGTAAGTGAGAGAACAGGTGTGTTTAGGGGGTGGTTTGTCGGCATTTCTCAAAGAGGCGAGGTGCGAATTGTTGTTGGAAGTGTAATCACGCATTGATGGCTCTCTTTTTCTACCTTTTTAGCCGAACATACCGCCCGCCTTCCCATTTTCATGATCTTTCATTCTCAACAACTACCTAGACTAGAAGAAGAAACGATTGGTACCTGTCTCAAATCAATACTAAAGAGATCAGATCGGAAATTGCTGTCAAACTGTAAGTAACATCCGACAGAATCAACTTCGTCCTTTCATCGCTTGTCTCCATGAACCTTACCTGCTTCTGCTTTTCTTCCTATTCTCCTGGATTTATCGACTATTGGTGCACCC
Organism: Pogonognathellus flavescens; assembly: GCA_019776165.1. Taxonomy (NCBI): domain Eukaryota; kingdom Metazoa; phylum Arthropoda; class Collembola; order Entomobryomorpha; family Tomoceridae; genus Pogonognathellus; species Pogonognathellus flavescens. Next base: position 22,102 of record JABASD010000108.1, on the reverse strand, counting down.
TGCACCCTTTCTTCTTCTTTTCATTAGCCAAAAAACAATTATTTGCTGTAACAAAGTCATTACTGCTTCAAAACTCTCATAAAGGAGGAATTTAGTAGTAGTGAGATAAATACGTGTAGTTTCATGGTAATGCATAATATCAATGTAACACACTACGCATACCCAATGCGTTTGTTTTCAGAGAGACTTTATTATATACCTAATCGTTCCATGACCATGGTGTGGTGCGTGTATTCCGTACTTATTTCTTTCCACTCATTAATTACTAGTTGAAATGGTTTCGATAGCTTCTATAATATCGTATTACACTTACTTACCTACAATTAGGTGTTATTTAGCAAAGGGAAAATGTAAACTGCCGTCAAATCAATATAGCTTACAATTATATTTACGTTCTGACATAAAAACTGGATCGCTCCTGTACAGTTTCTTCGGCTGTAGTACTTACTATCTAAAGTATTTTTGAGAGGAGTACTCTAGTAGTGCATGGTGATATTGATATGTAATTTCTTAAATAGACACATACAACAAACGAGACGTAGAATGAATGCATGTCTTGTGTTATCTGGAAGAATCAAATGTATTTAGTTGGAAATGAAATGGTTTATCGATGAATTGGATTTGTATGGGATTGAAGGAAATAATAAATACATCCCGTGTGATTTTCTGTGACTATCATCAACAATCACGGCAACACAAAAGGCATGTAGTCAAGAAAAGAAATGATGCTCCCTGAATCAACCTTTCTTCACCTCTTGACGCTCTTTAACTCTATCCGTCGTGTCGTCGTGGAACATTTTATATGTGGAGTAATCCATGAGAAAATCTCCACGCTCGGTTCTATTGTAGTCAAACTGTATGTGTGTAAGTCATGTCGACCGGAGTGCGTGTACTCAACTCACCTCTCACAATTCTCCATCCTACATCATAACAAAATCTTTTTTTTATATCAGATAATATTCAAATAGCCGTCGTCCTAATATTTCTAACTACCACTACTAGAGTATACCTATACTCGTACAGTCTATTGATAATATTATTATCTCAAAATGAAACAACATGACTGCCTTTAACTTTTCCACAGTCTCTTCCTTTATAGCTGCTGTCATACTTGCTACTATACTACACACTCTGTGACTTTTTATCTATACTGGAAAATACTGCAAGTACACATATTTTGATAGGTGCTACTAATCTTTACAAAATGTTATGGATGCTGCATGCAGATAAAATTGCTAAACCTAGTAGGAATAGGAAGCTAATAAGTCTGTTTGTCGGTCAGTCTTTTGTCAACATACATACAAGGAAAAAATTTATAGCATAGGTATACAGACATACCCATTATTATTGTAGTTGTAAAGATTAGTTTAGTTACTGATAACATAATATACTACGATGTTCATTTGACTACCAAATTCGAATAATTATTATACCTATATAGGGTTTAGATATACCTACTATATGAATATTGACCTTTTTTGCTACTAATAGCCTCTCTTCTTGGGTTTATCCATGGCATTGGCTATCACTTAAGATTTGATAGTCTACCTTAACACAATCAGAGTATGGGTTATTAAAATGTTTTGTGCATATATTCATATAAGTATAGAAATGACTTGTTTTATTAGTGCATAAAGCGCAATAAAATTTTGTGGCTTCAACAGTAGGTATGAAATATTATATTACTAATAACACCACGATAATATAAATGCTCAATAAATTCATAGTTTGTATTTGTACTAATTGGCTCGTCTTTTCTCAACTTTTTCCTCTCTGATGTACACTTTCATTTCATGGTAGGTATGACGTCTCATGTATTCTTTCAAATATTTATCCCATCTTGCTAAATGGATACACACTTCTTCATATGACTATTACAAGCACTGCATAATAAGTAATAAATTTTCCAAGTTGACACCATCGAACAATAAAACTAATGAAGATATAATCAAACATTGAAGTTTTTAACCTTTCAATTCTAGGGTTTATAGCTTAAACGATTAACTTCTGACATGTAAGACATAAAACACCAATAACACTTACTTTATCTGTATAATAACTATGGTTGAAATCAATTTTTATTTTAAGTGTTTAAAGAGAAAAATTGTTTATTAATTTTATTGTGTAGAATGAAATGCAAATCAGATTATTTTGTAGAATTTTCTAAAATAAAGAGCCAGGCTAGAATGCGTAAACACAAATTAATCCTTTTCTCTGTTGAAAAGTCAGCTTAGGTATATATTTACCTAGTTGAAAATGCAGTCATTACTTTTAGTCGATATGAGTGAACCGTTTTTCATATTCATTAACATTTCTTTGATTGATGCAAATTAATGAGCAAGACAGATTTGGGGGTTAATATAACGTGAAACTAATTTTAAGGAATGTTTTCCTTCTTATTGTTACAAAAAGGAAAATATGAATATTTCAAGTCACTTGGTTGGATCTAATGGCAGGAGATAAGATTGTTGAATTCGTGAATTCCAAGGGTGACAATAATAAATAAATGCATACGGAAGAACTTTTAAGATTTTCTTGATGCTATCGTGAGTAAATTAAAGTGAAGCCTACTCTTGAAATGCAGACTGGGTGTGTCAGTCATGTAAAATAAAGCAGCGCATGTCAACAGCATAATACCTTGTAAATTCCTCTGTACAACAAATTCCTAGTACAATACTGTGCATATGTATTATCATAGAAAGAACAAGTACTATAGTTTAACTAAAGTACGCAGATGAAAGTTGAATACCATTAACTGGCGTAATTTGACAGACAATTACACATACCTAACCTACATAGATAAGGTGTAGAATTTGAGCGTGAGCGTGATTCATAAAGGTATGTCCATACTCTACAGATTCAGACAATGGGAAGTCTTTTCTAAATATTCCTTCACCCAACTACCTGAATTCATTAAACATTTCAATCCACACTAAAATAAATGTAATGACAACGTAAAGTCAACTTAAGAGCCTTGACAGTTTCAATTAGCACTCACTATCGCATATAACATTCATTGTTTAATACTCTATATCTAACTAACTTAAAAAAATGAATAATATTAAAATATGTTTCAACACTACCATATTATACTATCGCATATGGCACGAGTTAGCTATATGTAGAAATTTGATAACTCGTGGAGGGGATCTGAAGCCGAAATGAATGAATCATAGAATGAAATTCAAGTAAGTACAGACATTATAATGATTTGACAAAAACATGATTATATTTCTAATGCTTTGACTTAATGTGAATCGGTGAATAATAGTAAATACCTAAGTGCTACCATATATGAAGATGGTGATGAGAATAAAATACACGTTTACACTTACTGGCAGTCTGCAATCTCATAGCAGATTAGATGGTCATACTCGCTAAAGATCTACAGCAGACAATTCTATTCAATGAAGTAGACTCATCTAGTACCTCACCTTTACCTTTTTAGTATTATTACTGCAGATCCTCTCTGTGTACTGGATGAGAATGGATGGAACCACTCAGGAATGCAATGAATGCAATGTTAGGTTTGTGTGTGAGTAATGTTAGTAATGTACCTTTTTGTAATGAGGCAAACCAGAGAGAGAGAGAGAACAGACAGACAAGACAAGGAACCGTCGTACTTTACGTCCTTTTATATAATGTTCGCATTAAATATGTGTGTGTAGAGTATAGTCATTAATACAAAAGACCACCTCGCCTGTAGTATTGTACTGCAGCCTTAGCTAGCCCATTGTAGTTTACAGGTGCCGAAACTATTATCATACCTACTTAAATAGGCAGAGCATCGTTAGTGCACTTATACTAACTCACATGAAAGCTCACATCATACCATACCATAAGCATTACTTATCATACCATACACTACGACAAGTTTCCCTCATGTTTTCTTTAAGTCCTTTACTATAGAGACATGCACTTTGCATGTATATTCTGCCTGAATGTAAACATTCACAATTCTGTGTGGCACTCTCACATCTTCTCCTATTTTCAAAAACATGCAACATGTGAATCTTTATAGCAAACTTTTTATAACGCGTCCATTGTCCTGCAAATTAGCATTTTGCATGTGTTCTTCATTTAGTTCTAAACAGAAAAGTTAATCTCTTCACAAAGTCAATTCAATTAGTTTGTACAGTGTATGAATATTTTATAATGGAGACGATGAGACACAAAAGTAGACAAAAAGGATATTGTACAGCTAACATGATGAGTATTTATATTTAGTGTAATCTATAATGTAATCCATGAGGCTGTGGTAATTGTGTCATGTATTGTCAATAGATGGTAAATGATCGGACATAATATGAATACGCACAGGTCAATGTCAGAAGGATTAAGAGAGACTTTTGAAGTGGTTCAGAATGTAATAAGTCATAATGGGAATGAATACAGAGATAGAAAAGATTATGATGCATTATATAAACATAAGGTCATAAATGTACGGCGGCTGGACTGGATATGATAGGAAAGTGTCTTGTTGTTGGATTAAGTGAAGTGGTTTCTGTCTTTGTGTGTACGGATATCTCTAGGAGCTATGTACGTTACAAGATATGCAGATAGGTGTAAGAATACATAACCCAGACTAGGATTACTACACAGAGCATTATTTTATGTGGTAAGAGTATGTATGTGTGTATGTGGAATAAGGTGGACGGTGAATTGTGTATAATAGATGGGGATGGAGGTTGGACAGGTACACACATTGATATAATGTGCATAAAGATCGAGATGATGTCTGAAGAGGCTGCCTGTTGTTGTGGAGTGTTGAAAGTGTCGGAAGAGGCATCTAAGTGGAAGAGAAAATAGAATAGTATTACATTACTGAGGAGAAGAGCGGGCCCTGAAGGGATGGAGCATCCTTTTCAGCTCGGTGAGGAAATTAAAGAGCGCTTTGCTAAAGTGAACATCTAACTCCCATTTCACGCGCACCCCCATTTTTTCTCAATTGATTATACTCAAGCCGCTATTCCTTTTCATGTAGCCGATGCCGAAAGGGAACATAGAATTCTCGGGTGCTTTGCTTTACTTAACTTTCCCTGTACATGCCATGCTCACTGCTCACCTATTATAATCTAATGTGTACTCTGTATAATATAAATACGTGATACCTGTCTCTGTGTATGTGAGTGCACATTCACAATACACTTCTATTACTACACCTAACATAACATCTATCTCCGTTTTATATAAACCTGATATAAACATATTCCTACCATGTAGAAATATAAATTGCACTACTCTAGTCAGGTTGTTGTGTATAAATACAGGTAACTACTATTATCCAGCTATATTATGGTAGTTCAGTTGGTAGTGCAGTAAGTAGAGAAGTAGGCAGGTAAACTAGTCACACTCGCACCAGAGAGAGAGAGAGAAGAACTTTAAGAGAAGAAGGCGCAAAGGCAGTAGTAGTAGTAGTTGTACTTGTACTGTAGTTGGATATTAGCCGGGCATGTATCAAATAAATGCAACATACATACATTTATACACACAATTCACAATACTGCCGCTTCCTTTGGCTCAACTTCTACTCTGTACTTGACGTTTGCCGTTCCGCCACTGCTCTCAAATCAACTATTGCTTCACACACTTACACTTCTTATTGCTACACACAAATACAATAACACAATACACATAACAATGCAATAATATACAATTCCAGGATTCTCATCGTCCTCGTAGCATGAATGCAATGTTTGTGTGGATAAAACTACACAGTCTTTTATCAAATAAATACATGCTACTATGTAATATAACTATAAAGCTGGACTTCTTTTCCTGCATGTGTATTATGTGTGTGTAGATTGCACTTCGTTGTTTGGTATCATTAGTAGTGCAGAGATATATTTTATATAGGTACGTGTAAGTTACTATGTAGTTTCTTTTAAGCAGAGCTAAAGACCACAAGCTAAATTTTGGACAACCCTTCCCCTTGTTATATGTGATTAGCTAAAATTATTTTGCTGTGCTTGCATATAAACTTTGACGTGTCTACTCTCATTCCACCGAAAATCATGGTATTTTCACCATTACCAGGATATAAACGCTATTGCAATTACAGACACATTTTATGGTGTAGTTGATGCATTACGCTACGTTATGTACCATATGGTAATTACCAATGGATATATATAGTTTCCGAGTGTTGCTACTAAAACTATTTTATAAGTATTTATATAAGGTACTTGTATAAACACAACAATCGTAAGTATCCTTATAAATTGGTTTGGGTTGCGACTGTGAGATATTTATTGCATGCAAAATACAATGACCATAATTTAGTGAGTATTAATAGAATTTTTATGGATTAGGTAGGTATTTTTTTGAGTTGAGTGTGTATCTGTACTAGTATAGGGGGTTGAATTTTTAGTGGCGCTTTTCTTTGATGTGATTGGTGAGACATATCTAGGTGCTAATTGTTGTAAGCGTCTAATTAGATGAGAAAATGAAAGATGTTGCAGTTAGTTGCAGGTATATGGTATATGCGAATTTAAAATAATGTTTTTGGAAAAAATCCGAATGAGAATAATGGAATGATGAAGTTCGTGAAAGAGTTTCATAAAACAAGTTTTGCATTTGGTTGGATGGGGTTGTCTTCTGTTGTGTTATTATTTATTATGCTACTTTGCGCCACATTGTTGTTGGCTTGAGATTAGCTGACTGGATCTAAATTGTGTGTGTAGTTGTTCCATTGGATTTTACATGCTGTCTCGATGTAGTTACATTTAGTGTAGTGTAGTCGGTCTCTTCTGTGTGTGAATAACAGGTGTGAAAACTGGATGGGGGGTCTAGTACAAATCTTGAATTTATTCTTCACAAAACTTGGCTTACGAACGCCTCAGCTCCAATCCAAATTCTCTCGACGTCAATAAGTCAACTGCTCAATTCTCTTACATTTCAAATTCTAAAAAATTTCGGCAATTTTCTCTCCAGCAGACACAATTGACTCACAGCTTGGAAAACAACAGTCGTTCTTGGCTTTACGTGTTACAAAGGGAAAAATACGTGCATATCATTTCTTTCTATCCTATACCATGTCTTTTTCCTATTCTTTTACACTGTAAGAAACTAAACGTTTCCTCTGCCTCATCAGTGCATTTATCCACCTGATCCCATCATCATCATCTGTAATGTAACTGCAGCAACTTAAGCGAACAATCTTCGAAGAAAAGTAGAAAACAACAACAGATAGAAATTCTCAATTTACTAACAATGTGGATATTGTAAAGACCTCTGCTATAACGTCCACTTAAAACACTCTTAATTTCTTCTCTCTAATAAGACCTATTACGATGATCAAAAGTTCCGAACTTTAATCTCCTCCTCTTCAGTGCTTAAACACAATTCACTCTTCTCATTCAACACACACACGCAGGTGCCATCCTTCCAGTAGTCGCTGCAACATCTCCAACGTTTCAGACTCCTTTATTTATATTCCACAGAAATTCCAACCAGTCATCAATACTTACCCTTTATATTTATATGAACATTAATGCTACAATCTTTCACTGATAGTTCTCATGCACTGCTCCTTAATTGTAATTGTTACTGCTAAACTTCATAAATTGCTTTACTAATTACAAAGAATGTTCTACCTATAACTTGCTACACGAATTTCAAAATTATGCTTCTTATAGTTTCACAAAGTACCAAATCGTATTGAAACTCATGACGGTAAATAATCTGTAAATTTTGACATAAATAATAATAAGTTATTAATTTATAAGCAATCAGTTAATACTTATACACAAACACATTTGAAAAACATAGGATTATTCGCATTGCAATACAAAATGATATGTGAATAATAACGACTTTCTCCTTTACAAAGCCAAATAGCTATGACTATAATAATTGTTCTTTACAATAGCAAAAGAAATGAATTTTTTATTTCCTTAAAAAGCGATAGTCGATTTTTTGCGATTACAAATGTAGGTACTAAAATTTAAGTAAATTTGGCTTTGAATGTCTATTGCTTAATAATATATTTAACAAAGAACATTATTACGATAAGTGTAAATAATAATGTAAGTAGCGGAATTGACGTCATGAAACGCATCGCAAGGCTAAACATCACATTCATTGAAATTGTGTTTACATGTACAAAGCAATTCAATTTAGAAAATTAGTCAATTATGTCATAGCAGGCGGCAAGGACTAAAGTCATACATTATTTCCGATTTCCTCCCTTTTCCATCAGTTGCATTGCATCACAGAGAGAGGATTTCTCTCACCGTAGGGATATTTCAATAAAGCAGCCGGTAGTATTTGTACAGACAGACACAATAACTTCATCATTCATTTGAAACAATGTTTGAGTTACACGATAAATTTGTCAACGGAAGTTTGGGCTAGCAAATAAAGTAATTTCCTTATGCATGATGATAATGATGATGATACCTTATAGAATGACACAAAGGGTCGGGTTGGGAACACAAAGAGTGAGATACTTGGACTCACATGCAGTAATATATGGTTATGTCATAAATGGCGAAAAAATTTACACGGACGACACGAGCTTAATAGTTATATACAACACACTTGTACTTTGTACGCTGTGAACTGTACACATAAATTTTGCTCGACGATACGAAGACAAGTGGCTAATACGATCCTTTTTAGCTAGAAAAAGTGACGAGCTCCCGCTGGAGTAATGTTCATATGAATCGTATGGAAGGAAATGAGAGTTTGTAGCAGAGGATGGAATGGGAGGTGGCTTCTAATGGCTAATGATAATAATGGAGTGGAACATTGAGTTCGGTCCGACTGTATATATTATCCAAAGGGTATACCCTGGTGCTGGTCTCTCTCAGACTGACTTTCATCTCTAACCCTAACTCGCCTCTAACAATAACGTCGACCACGACTCTTTTACCCATATATGTAATCACCAGTCAACTTACACAACAACTACTACAATAGACGCTGTGATGTAGGCACAGTTCCTACCTTTCCGTTTCTCCAAGACGATCACTGTACAAAATCATGTGGACGAACAACTCAATAGGAGTCCTCCAGCCTACATACCACAAGGGTTCTCCTACTTTATTTATTTATCCCTGCAACCACCACTGCAACAACACAAGTCACTAAAATTTTAAATATTGCCAATAAAATTCAAATAGACCAATTTGGAAATAATTAGATACTTTTTTAACACTATCTGTGTAGGTACTGTATTCTTTTTTTGTAAATTTATTGCTTTTTTAACAACTTTTAAATTTACTAATTTAGCTTATCATTCATGAAAGAAATAACAATTTATATGACTATACAAAGGTTTTAAACGGTACCTATAGGTACTTAAAAACATTAAACATCTCACATAATTTTGTTCCATATGCATCAATTTTATATTGCTACAAAGCAATGCAACTCTGAACACTGAAAGTATTAAATAGTGAAATAATCAAACAGGGAATTTTTCAACATATGCTAAAAGTATTACAAAATAATTATGTGAGATTTCCTTATTTGGTGTTCTGGAAAGGAGGAGCGGGTCCCACATTTGATAGTAGGGATGTGTCTAAAACAAGAGATACTTATATAAAGTATAAGTATTAAAGGTTGCAATCATAATATTTCGATTGTCATTTAGTGATGGAGCTGGTTTATCTTTTCTGCTTCGTTGGTGGTGATCTTTGCGTTTTTGTTATGATTGTTATCATTAATTTTGTTGTAATCCTCGTATAGTCAAGGTACGTATTGTGCCATCAAATTGCTGCCATGAAAAGTCTAGAAAACACAGATTGGATATCTTGTACAAGCAGCAGCACATGGCTTCATGCATTGTTATAGAATGGTTGTTTCTGTTTTGTAGCATAATAACAAGAAGAAGTGGTATATAACTCTCGCGTATTCATCAGTTAACTGAAGAATGGAAAAAAACAATGGCTTCTGGTTGCTCTGTAATGTAATATGAGTAATACTTCCTACATTGGTTCGGTAGTAGTATGTTACTTGTAGTACATTAAAGCAAATCGATTATATGTATGAATGCCGACTATTGCATGGCATGAAGGTGATATGATGTGAGGTACAATGAATTCATAGCACAATGGAGTGAGTCCAGTCTACGGCTAAAACTGCACTACCGGTGTGTGTGGTGTAGTTGTTTTGTTCAACGTATTGTTTGTTGCTTATTATTATATTACTTTTTCGTATAGCACAAACCGTGTATAAACCAAAGATAATTCGTGAGACCACGATGTCATTTTTCCCTTTTGAAAGACGGAAATTTGGGCCAATTTTCTGGTGTATGGCCCTTTCAGCTAGTAAACCAATACTATTATAATCTTATCTTGATAATGTGACCTTAACATGCAAAAGTAAAAGATGGGACTAATCATACTACACACAATACCTACAGCAGTTATATGTACCTACGATACTTAGTGTTATTACTAAGAACTTGTAGACTACCATTTTCACTACAGGAATTATTAGGAAACGGGAATTCGAGACTTTCCACAATAGCCACCTGCAAAAGAAAAGACCTTTTGGTAAGTAGTAAGTACGTGTAATAGAATGAAGATTGATACCACGCATAGCTCGTGTTTATAGTAGATATAAAGCTCTACAACAACATTATCAAGTGAACAATAGAATGAAATATTTGCGCCTACAACCAGAAAAACCCTAATCTCAATTAGTCTTATCAAAACACATGCAAGTAGACAGAATTCGTATCTACTTCCAAATCTTAACTATATACTCGTTGGACCTTTTTACAAGAGTCCGTGAAACCTGGATGAGAAGAAAGTCAAAGCTAACCACCTCTAATCTTAGACATCTGCTTAAATAAAATACATGTGTGCTTACTACGGCTCTGAATAAAAAACGAATATTCGGCAATTTTTTCTGTGGCAGCAGAAGGATTGTAACTCCCACAGTTTTCACTAAACCAGACCGAAACAGTCTCCAACCATTACTCATATAGATACGTTTATGTTTCTATAATATTTCCTGTTCAGTATATTTTACATTTGGCTAAAGAATAAAAGCCATTTAGTTACTGTGCAATACAAACACATTCTGTATGTATAAAGGTTTAAGCGGATTTAACATGCATTAATAAGAAATTTAATACAGAGTTTGAAATATAATGGGAACGTTAAAGGATTTAATTTAATGCAGTTAAAATTATTGTTTAATTTAAACGCAACCAAAAATCAGAATTGAATCCACATTTAAACAGAGAAAGTACTTGTGAAAGCACCTTTGCCGCAATTTTCTTATAGGTATTCCTGCTGAATTGCAGTAAGTTTGAAACAAAAAGTCGCAATGGTAAATGCTTGTATGGAGACTGACTATGGTATTAGCAAAGAAATGAATATAAGGGTATAAATATGATAGAGGTATAAAAAAATTGCACAGGCTATACTTTTATAGTTAATCGTAGAATAATATTTATACGAATTCGTTCATGTGTGTATAATTTAGTCTTGTCAGCTATATTCGTGGTGGAAATTCATTTGCTAAGTATGAAATGAGAGAATTAGCTTTATCTTATATGACCGACCATGAAAATTAAATCTTGTCAAAATCTTAACCTTAGCATGTCAATCTAACGTATACAAGTTTCACATTTCATCTGGATATTCACCACATCATTTAGCACATGATGGAAAAGATAATGAAAACTACCTATACTGAATAAGGTAATAGGGTTTACAAATTGGGTAGAACATTGCACCTTAATAGTCGCCGTTTCAAAATGTCAGTATGGAAATTAGTTTAGAATATTCTTCTTTTCTTTCGTCTCTCATAAGCTTCGCTTTTACAATGTATATAACGCTAACAGCCTCAATTTGTTCTATACACGGTACAGTGAAATTAATTAAAAATTAAGAAAATAATATTGGATTGTTTTCATGAGCGTGGGAGGCAGTTTAGTGGCTGGGTGGATCGTTTAACTGACCAGTGTCAGAGTACCTATCTCCCATTTAATTTTTAGAAACAACCTATAAACTCTGACAAATATGAGAAAAGAAGAAACGTGATTCACAACATTTTAATTCCTCTCGTAATGTTGCTTACCCTATGATATAATATTTCTGTACTAGTACATGTACTACAACACTACTACAATATCGTCGGAAAATTACTTGTTTGTCTGAAGGCTAAAAAGTTGATTTGGAATTTTATGGCACACAACATGTTGTATTACCATCACTTGGTAGGCTCCAGTTCTTACAAACTGTCTAAAACCAAGCAAATTATATGATATACGATATGGATATAGAAAGTGATAATAAAACCACATGATCCTTAAATGAACATGTGTATGAAGTATATTCTTTTTGCTGCTTCAATATAGTTCCACATTATTTTTAGATATTATAATATAACCCAAATTTAAGTTAAAACATTTCTAGTACAAATGATGTATAGCTATGATGATGATTATTATACTCATCATTATGAAAAATTGATAGTAAATTCATTGAAAAAGTACTGTCGTCTAATCATTATCCTTAATATCCGTCGGCTCTTCAAAGTTCACACATATATATTTAGAACCAATAAATACATTTTTTATTGGATAAATTATGTACCTAATACAATTTGTTGATGTTCTTAAAAAACGAAACCATAATACGAATGACTCTGGAATATAATCTCACCCATAAGTACGGGAATGTTAAGTAGGTGGAATCAGAGTATGAAGAAAGGGAATCCTTTAACGATTCGCTGTCACCCGAAGGCTTGCAACGAGCTTAACATGCTTCCTATATATTTATCAAATATCATGTGTAAAGATGATCAAATGAATACTATCATTATTTTCACAGGGATGCAGTAAGGTACAATCTGCTTAGATGAGAAAACAATATAATACATTGCATATATGTTAATATCTGTTACATTAAAGAATGCATACATTGCATAATATGCATTCTTTAAATTGTAGGTGATGTAAGGTCACACAATTACTCTATATAATTTAATGTGTATACATTTCATTCAATGAATTATTAAGTATCTCAAGATACTTTAGGCGAATAGACTGTGTTTCCATCTGTCTGTCCGTCTGTATGCCCGATTCGGAACGATATATTATAAGAATATCAGAATCTATCTGTATATACATGCGATAACTTTTGAACGAATTAACGTACATCGTTCAAACTTTGTGTACGTGTTCGTGGGGTCATATGAAAGGTTAAGTTCGAAAATGGGATCAATCGGTTAAAGCTTTCATGACCTATGTCAAAAGGTAGCCAAATGTATCGTCAACTTACTTAGTTATTCGCATGAATGAATTAACACGATTCGAACTGTCCCTATTCAACTAAGGGAGCAGACAATGTCCCGATACATTTTTAGATCCGTCTTGTGGTGGTTTATTAATCCATGTATAGGTACATATTTAAATAAATTCTGTTGAAGAGAGAATTTCTTAGTAACATTTAGTGCCACTTTCTCCATTTTCATTCATACTGGTATTTTACTATACGAGTTCATCGATGGTTTACAAAAGTTCCGTAGGTACTTCCATAAAATCTTGCGTAAAACTGAATTTGTAGAAGAACATGAATTTCATTTATAATAACACGTTTCTGTGGACTTCCAATAGTAAGTACAAGCATCTACAACTAAAGTAGCGAGACAGGGCAAGCAAGTTCAATTTTTTTAGCTTCCAGTAATAAAACAAGCAGATGGATAAAATTGAACTTCAGCAACTTTGCCTTCCATCCATCCTCCGTATGCTCTTACACTCCGTGTGGGATCGTCATTAGCATTATCGCAATAATACGTGGCCACAATGTATCTTCCATTATATCCAGACTACCTAAATACCAGGATATTGGATAAAATACGTCTCTTTACAACAACTTGTTATTATATTTCCATGGAAAGTAGGTGATTCTTAATATTATATGATCCTATAAGCTTTAAATTGTGCATATACTGATATTACACTTATTTAAACCATAATCTGCATCATTGAGTGGTTACAATAATTACTTTGGTCAAAATGTCGTAATTAAATACATTGATATTTTACCCAGAAGATTTTAAAGAAATTAATGTGCATCAGTTACTACAAATCAAAGGAATTATGAACATCAACATAATAATATTAATATGAAATTAGTATAATCACAACCGTTACCTAGGTATATGTCTACCTTATATACCTATTAATTACCGATCGGTACTTGTTAGAAAAAAAGTAGGTATCTCATCATTATTCAAGTTATCAACATAGCGACGGTAAACAAAGTATTTGTCATATAACTCATTTTATTAAACCGCTAATGATGGTAATAAAATAAATATTCAGTTATAGGTTTGTTCTATAAGCAACTAGAACAATGAAGACACAGGTAGTTGGGCATATTTATGTGAGAAGTCATAAGCTCAGTTGTATAAATAAGGAAGTATAAATTAAGACACAAGTTTATAAATGAATTAACAGCAACGAAGAAATGAGACGCAGAATAATTAATAATATCCAGTTGAACAAAAAATATTACTTCAGGTAATTATTTGTTATTCAGAGAGCAAAACAAGTTATTTTAAAATATTATAATAATGTGCTCAGAATATTATATTATATTTTATATTTTTATAACCACAGTCCGTATATATATACAAGAAGCCAATTGATGTATCCTATATGTACAAGGGGCACAAGTGATAATAATATTATTAGTTGCTGTTTTATTTGTATGATTAGCATAATAATATAGCATAGGTACCTGTAGGTATTGTACACAAGCATTATAGACTAGACTGGCGTATCCGTAAGTATAATAGCAGAATAATTATTATTACTCGAAAGCAGAAAAGCGTAGGAGCAGAAGAAGCCGAAGAACTTTACTATTGAAGTCATCATAATAAATCTTTGAACTACTCACCAGCTCGCAAAACTTCTCATTTGTTCACTAAGTACTGCAACATTTCCCACTCAACACATTCAACCACTCAACGCGTCTTCTTCGAGTCTTCGTCCACTTGCTATTACCTACAGAACAGCGTAATAATTCTTCCCATACATTTCTGTTTTTTTAACAACAACGGAAGATCAGTGATAATTCCTTGTTTTGTTTTCTTCCACACAACAACTAATGCCAAAAGCTAGCAGATACATTTATTATATTTTATGCACTGCATCTTTATATCTCACTTTTTATACATCTAGATATGCATGATGGGTTCTGATGTGAGTGTGATTAATCACTACCTGAGGAACAGTTACCTTTTCAGCAAAACCATATAAATGTTCCACACTCAGATTAGAAAAATTGCAAATAATTTATGCGATACTAAAGTACAAATCGCTTTATGCATATAGGTATATGCATAACCATGTCTTGTATAAATTGTGAATAGTTTCTTCAAATTATCCATACATAATATTTATTTTGTAGTTGCATCTCAATGACAGAAATCAGGCATTTCTATAAAGTAGCTTCCGCTATTTAATAATATGAAGAAATCTAAACAACCCAAATCCATTTTACTAGACTTTTAGTCTTCCTCGAGGTTCTAGAAGAAACAATGCTCTTGATTATTGATTGATTGCAGCTATCTGTGATAATGTCTTCACATATGGGGTCAACTGATCAACTTCTTCGTGTACATATGCTTCTAAATCTAGCTCTGACGTAAAAGACAGGATATGTAACATTGACTATTTTTGAAACTTTATTGTTCCGTTACAATCTGTTTATATTTAGAATTATATTTATATAAGCACCAGCATCTGATGTATTTCGGAATATTGTACGTTTGTTGAGATATGAGGTAAACAAAATGTATCTTATCATCTCTATTATTAGTGTGTTATTTCTGTCATCGATCGAGGAAGTACTGTAACATGATATGGTCAAGTCAATAATAATATTTTTGATAACGCTTTTATAGGAAGCAGAAACTAATAATAGTAGGTAATTTGAGATACTCCGTCCGAGTTTGTCCACCTGCAGATGAAATCATTATAAGAATCGTAGCGTGCTGTGATTTAGAGAGGTGTTTGCTAAAAACGTCTTTTATTCTGTCTGTAATCTCTTCAGCTTACAATCTCCACTTCGTCTGCATCATAATATTCATGAAACACTATAGAGAAAATGCAAGTGGTGCAAGGTGCATCTATAGAGAATAACAAGACGAAAACTGATCTTGGTTTTGCGCAGAGCTGTCAAAACTTGTATGGGTTTGTATTAGAAGGGATTAGTAATGTATCTGCATTGCAGAATAAATTTAAGTAAAAGACAAGATATTATGCTGGAGTTGATAACAACAACCCATTTAAATAAATGGGAAAGAATAACGATTCGTCCAAGCCAAGAGGGTAGAAAAGTGAGACGACCAAAGACCGCAACACAAAATAATAACATGACGATGAAAATATTGCAGGGGACTGTATATTATATTATTATTATACTTCCAGTAATACATGTAGTGTCAGACACTGACTGTGGGAAAACTTGTTTTCATGATTCCAACCTTTGTATTCAGTATTGAATGGATAAATAATGTCTTGTAGTCTAATTGTGTCCCTTTCTTGTCAATACATTGTTTAGGTTTTCTTCTACTATTATAGCTATACATAATACAATAGGTATTTATTCAAAATACCAAAACAAAATCAATTTTTGTGTCGGTTACAAAATAACATTTTATAGTTTTCATATCATAGGGCTGATTATTTGATAAAGTTATCTAATATTTATGAAGCATATAATTTTTATATACGGTCGGATATAACAAGGAGAAAGAGTCAGAAAAATAATATTACATAAAAATGTGGTTACTGATTCAAGTCACTGGTAATTTCGATATTTATGTGTTGTTTGTAAATATTATGTATTATATGAGTGACAGATTATTAAATAGGTAATACATGAGTGACATATCATATAGGTATGAATATATCCCAATAATAATGGAGGAGAATATACGTTTATATCTACCTGACTGTAAAAATGCCTAGTGCTAATAAGGTAGGACAATGGAATTATTACATTGCTAATAAGGAAGAATGTCTGATAGAAAAAATTAGCATAAAGAATGGATGGTTTGAGTTAATTGTTGTGGGAATAATAAGTCGTTAGGTATTAGTTATAAAGTTGGCATATTTACAATTACAAGTGCCTCGCAACAATTACGGATTTAAAGAGAAGGACAGTATGAATGTGAGTTGAGATTTTTGAGGGATGGACAGATGATGGATCTATAGATGAATAGGTCAAGTCGGGGAGAGTGAGTCCGTTTCGAGTCAATGGAGATTTGAGTTCAGGTGCTAATTAATGTTTGGGAGAGGCGACCTCCCAACTAGCCAATGGTTAAGTAGGAACATCAATTGAGCTTCTTAAAAGTGTTAAAAATGATGTCGTTAAAGCCTTAGAGGCGCGAGAGTAACATGATTGAAGTCAAGAGACGGGGACAAAGGGCCGACTTTTTCCTTATAAGGGAGAACAAATGGTGCCGACATAAATGAGCTCTTGATGGCTATGAGCCCCAACAAAAAGAAACAGACCGACTAAGTCAAACCAAACCAAAAGCAATGCAATCCATTCTTTCTGTCTCTATTGTACTCGGTGACTCTGCCAACTAATATACAGAATGCACTACAAAATACTCTACAAGCTTTTCAATGATTATCCTACAAGCCATATAGATATACAAGATAATATACATATCCCTATAAAATATACTTATAATTTTACACTTTTATTCTTCTAACATAATGTTTGTATCCCGGCCAGGCAGCCAGGCCCTCCTCTTGCTGTCTCATACAGATGAATCTACTTCAACAACACACGTTATATCAGCTAGTAGGTATAGTAATGATATAAAAATACGTACACACAACAGATAAACCTACCTGCGTAAAGATAGAGTACCTACTACAGATACACACAACAGGTATAGTTTAAGGATTACTGTTCAACCGCCTGACTGTCTGACTTCATCTATTCATGTCTTGTCTTCACGCAGTGCAACTCTCCACTGTGTGTAAAATGCTTTCTACAAAGGATTAATACGTTACTACACTTTTTAGCCCGAGATGAGATTACTACACACACACAGCTTGAATCAGCTCTATTTTCTTTAGCAGTTTTTATATCTTATACAAAATACATAGTTAACTACCATCACATCAATTTAAAATTACCAGTACATAAATTCTACATAATAAACCTATGTTGTATAGTAACATACGCCAAATGAGACAATATCTTCACACGTACTCACTTTTCCATCTTCCTATCCATTTCTACGCACAATTTTAGTTCTCTACTGTCTTCCGTACTAATTGTAAGTATATTATAGGTTTACGTACTGCTCTTAAATGGTTTAATATGCTCCAGGAACATTGTAAGTGCAACATGACTTTATGTCAGATTGAAAAAGATTTCCCTGACATTTGTGCCTTTCAGTTGCAGTGTGTAGGGTCGTTGTTTTGGCAAAGGAACCTCTCAAGGCTAGATATCCATTATTACAATAATAATATATTCATTCTTTCCTTTCCTTAATTGCCTACATGTGCATAATTTTATACTGGGGCTTTTTCATATAAGTGTTTTCTTAAAAAAATGCAATTTAAATAATTTTAACCTCTATTTGTAGTTCTCTTAAAATAGAATTTAATTAATAAACATTTGAAATCAGTATAGTCAGTTTTTACAATTAACAAAAGGAAAATGGCTTTTATTTTCGTGCAAAGTATTTCATCCATTGTTAGCATTATATTTAATATTATCTACATATGTACTTTGTTTCAGTAAACTCAACCCTGGAGTTTATACACTTATATATTCTCACAACATAGGTATTTTCTTCGTGTAGTAGCGTTTTAGTAAATAACACTATCACTTTCCACAGAACTGAAATGTTATGCAATCTAGAGTTGGTTGCTGGACGAAAGATGCAAACTATAAGTTATGTTTTGCTCATTTCTCAGAGTTATAAGTTATAAGTTATATCAAGTCAGTTAAGTCTACTTGGCGGTTAGTGCATTGGTTATATAAGTAGAGAGAATGGATGTTCCCCGGCCCTTTGGTTATCCTTCTTATTAGCATAGCGAGAGTTGAAAAGGATCCGAACATCGGCATCGGCAGCCCCTCACTTCAAAACACATGGTAACAAGACAATAATATAACAAATTAGACAAGATACGTGTCAAATTTACCATCTCTTGCACTTACAAAGACAGGCCGCCGCACTACTACTCTCCTTCTCTCAACTCATTTTTTGCAGATATTCTCAGAAAACCATTTGACAAATTCTTGTGACAAACGAAGCGAAACAACTTGATTCATTTTAAAAACATAAAACTGACATAATCAAATTTTGTAGGTACATAGCACTCCCTACTTTTATATTGCTGATATAAACGTTATTACATCATATTTAAATTCATGCTCATAACATTCTTACGAATACATTAATTTTACCCCCACTCTGGAGTTACAATGAGAGAAACCTATATTTTAAAAAGCACAAAAACATTTACTAATTTTGTAACACTTTTATTTATGTTATGTGATGGAATAATGTCATGCAAACATTTAGGCTATTGAAAATGAGAATTCTAGTAAAAGAAAATATCATTTAATTGAAAAATTTAATGCGTATATATTTTTCACATTACAATTAGATCTCATGGCCTAAATCCGTAATATGGTAGATATGCTCCCAGCAATGAAATCATTAAAATTTTGCTTTATCCTACTTTTAAATTGAATTATTATGTAATCGTTCAAATCTTTTGGACGGATTTCCCCCAAAACGTTACAAGTATTATTTTAGGACTAAATTCCATACCTATTTAACGATAAAATGTATCCTAATAATAAATAAAATAAATGTATGATGAATATCATGGCAAACATAAATTCCCATATTTTCTGTAAATTGTATAAAATAAATTTTACTGCACAAATCTCTTTAAACTTAAAAGATGTTGCGTTTTATGTGACTGTGAATGTTCCGTGGTTTACGGCTGAAGAGTGAACTGCGTTCCACTATTTGTTTCCCATGATTATGTACTACTGTTTGTACTTCACTTATTTATATATTACAATTGATGAGTATCATTTTATTCTTGTTTTTCTTGTAGTCTAATGGCTCTATTCTACCCCTACGTGTATAAAATAATATGTGCTTACTCGTCTCATCTCATCGTACGAGCTCCACACTCATCTGAAATGATTCTCTCCGTTCTCAGCAAATTATATTGTCTTCTACCACAAAACAGCCAAGTGGATTCCCTCGAGTGGCTAACTAATTTAGGTAATCCATTTCTTACTTCTGACCACTCATCATTGTTTCAACACATATTACCTTTTGTCGGCTGAAAGGTAGTCGAGATCCTGATGATGCTCCTTGTTTACATTACATTAATTCTATCAAATAAATTCACTGATTCAAACAAAGTTGAACTACATGAGAACAATTGTACCTTGTATTTTTACTTGTGTGCCTATGTATTGTACAGAAGAAATTCATAACTTTTATTACTTTGCTCAGGAAAATAAATTACTGTGTTCTGATTTTGCGAAGGTTTTTAGTGTAGATTTGTATTATTTTTATTGCTCTCCCCAGCTGCTGATAGTGTTGATGTTGATAACATATTCTCATTTTCTCATCTCATCTTATCCATTCAATCATTTCAGCCCCATTTATTGTAAGCATGATCCATATTATACTCTCTACTTGTGTGGGAACTAAAGTAAATAAATCTAGACTCACATTAAGTAGGTAACTATCATCTTACATTGTACTTACCAAACACTCGCTCTCGTATACCATTCAAAGAACACTACTTGTAATTTGTACACTACTTACTTATATTTTATAGGATGGTTGTAAGTTGTAAGAGCAAATAATCGTTATTCTTAATACTACGTGAGAAGCGTAAGATGCTGTATGTATATTCTGATGTACCCAACAATCGAGTAGGACGCACACTGTTACAATAAGAAAATGGCGGCCGTGTGGTTGGTGCATTAAGGCTTCCATTTCTTCGTATTAACAGGGTGCATACATACACCATACCTGCCGTATATTATGTGTAGAGAAAAGTAGCCAAAATGCATTTGTGACTGCGCAAGTTCAGCCAAGACTCAAGACAAGTTCTCATACTGCTATGCTAAAGTCTGTCTGCAGTTTGAAAAGTTATAGCGCGTTGCATTCATTGTAATTGTAATTGTAAACAAACAATCATCTACGTCTCCCAAAACAGCAAACCGACCTCTGAACTCTGCAGGTAATTACGCCGTTGACTAGGTCCCGTAACTGTTTTTGTTACGGGCACTTTTTGCTAGTCCACTATATACAAATACATTTTCAACTACCCACTTACAACTCTCTTGAATACGATCATGTACATGATGTCTACTATTTTGTATGCACTTCTGTATATGAAACAATTTCTCTCATGATTACCACAAGGTCAAATAAGGGGTCTTCTTGCAGTCATTTATCTCTTTTTAAGTGTCACCTACTCTTTTATGTAAATTATTTTACTAGAGTTTATGTTTTATATAACCCATCTCACACACATGTAAGATTATTCTACTAATGCGGGTAATTATAATAGCTCCATCAAATGTTCATAGGACAATTTTGAAATTAAATGTTAGTGTTTATATAAAATATACTATATTTGTGTGCAAATTATTTTAACCAAAGAAAGAAAGAAAGACCAAAGCCGTTCGTCTGTCCTTGCCCACCATAACTGTAGAACGGATTGAGATATTTTGACCAAATTTGGTACACTTACTATTGAATACATATGTGAGGCTAAGGTCGAAGATGGGGTCAATTGGTCAACTCCTTCATGACCTCTGACATTTAACGTTACAAAGGAGCCCTTGTAGCCTTAAATACTCAAAGCATTCTAAAGACTGTTACGTGAATTCTAATTTCGTTTGAAAGTAAAACTCGTTCACTTTTACTTTTGAATTTGAAGACCGCCAATCATGAATTATTTCAAAAATAAGAATTGGTATTTTTAAATGCATGAAGTCAGAGTAGTTATACTGCATATACAATTGACGTCACCATTGTCGCCGTTTTATATTTCACAACGTAGTATCTCTGTCTCTTTCAAATTTGTTTTAAAATTTAAGCTTTTTGAAAA
>JABASD010000107.1:0-122199 GCA_019776165.1 Pogonognathellus flavescens | reverse complement strand
ACAATCGGTTTACTGGTCAAAATAATACTATTATTATCAGTACCTCGAGAGTGGGAATTATTTAGATCCGCCATCTTGAAGCGCGCTTATATTGTGATAAAATAAAATAACGTTATAAAATAAGTTTCTGTTACAATAGGATAACATTAGCGATTTATGATTTAGATACATCCTTTAATGACCATTGGTGTATCATTATTATCTTTTAACATTAAACTTTTATCATCTAAAGATAAGAATAGTATGAAGTGCACGTGCAGTAATATAATGTTAATGTATTCTGTTTTATGATTTGATTACAGGTGAGCATTACTTGTGGCGTTGAAAATCGTTTGGTAGGAGTGTCAGAACCATCAAGATGTGAATACCTATTCGATTTTATATCCCCGGCAGCTTGTCACAAGCCAGAACCAAATTCAGTACACGACGAATTGTAAAGTAAATGCATCAAAATAATTATTCAAATAAAATTCAATTAAGTAAAAAATACTGAATCAAAGCACTGATTATGAAATTCACTAGTGTAGTTGCAATTAATGATTATTCTAAATAAGAAATCGGAGAAAGAAATAAGAAAATTAAATTAAAAGTCGTTATTTAGGAGGATAAGTCTTCACAGTAAAGAAATTAATAATAATTAGGGACAACTGAGAAGACGTACAATTTACAAAATGTACAATATACAAAAAACTCTGTCAATCATTCAGTAATGATATTTATATATCCATTCCCAATTTTACAGGAGCATGAGTATGATATTTATTCACCGTTGTTCCTAATCCTATGAATCCTGTCAGTAGTGCTCTTTGTATAGCGAAAAAAGATGCTCACTTTTCCCCAGCCAGTGAATTAAATCTAATGTGAATGCAAAGAATGCACAACCTGCAGACTTTGACCTCCCCACACTTGTAGGGTGTATAGAATGTGTAACGTGTATCTGCGAACTCACAGCAAACACATTACAATACTAAACTCTTATTATTGCTTAGTGCTACTCGGGCCAGTACATTAGTAAGGGGATTTGGGAAAATTTTTGTCATAAATTATAACGAAATGGGTAGTAATTTTGGTAATCAAATCAAGTTTTGTCACATTGAATTGCCGTCTCTACTGAAGATAAAAAACGTTCTACATTTGAATTCATGAAAACCTCTCTACAAAACCAATCCAATTAAGATGAATCGTAGATATTTTAGTAATTCAAGTTTGTATGTCTTCTTTACTCTCAAAATAATGTATCCTGAAATTGTATTCATTTTCATGAGTAGCTACCGTTCTATTTTATCTTTACTTTGTACAGTTAGCGATATTTCATGAGTACTGATACTGATCCAACAAAGGATGGTAATAAAAGTGAAGTAATGAGTAAACTTAACTTTACCAATCATTCGATGTATTATTATAGTGCAAAATCTTGTTAAAAGTTTCTTTGTGGAATTAGTAGAGTTATTGCTGGCACTAAGAAGGAATAGAAACGAGCAAAATTACGGGAATCTTTCACAAACACTCGTTTTAGCAGGAATAACTTAGAATTATATAGTTGTGTGAATTACAGCAGGATGCGATGCACTAAAAGTACGAGGTTGTGCTGATATTTTTTAATTGATTGGCTATTTTTATTTTTGATACACTTGTTTACAAATTCAATAGTTAACTAGTAGCTCGCAAAACTGTAGCATCAAGAACAAAACTATAGCAAATTAATACAAACTAATTTAATTCATTAACAATTAGTTATTGCTACCTAGTGTATTATGTATAATAATATTTATATGTTTAACAATGTCCTACACACTTACAATTAGCATAAATCTTATTGTTAGTCAATTAGCAGAAGAAAGATAACAAAAAGAGAATGAACACTCATTAGACACGTGGTATAAAGCTAATAATGTCTGATTATGGATTCAACTATTGAATTTGAGTATTAATCTATACAGATAGCACAAGATGGTTGAAGAGAAGATTTTAAGGCCGGAGATGTATATTCATAAAGATTAGAACTCGAATTTCTTAAATAGATAGATCATAATAAGGTATGTGTGTAATTTCGCTATGAATATAATCATCAGTTTCAATGCTTGCTTATAATTATATAGTAATTAGTAAATAGCTAATTACACTCAATTAATTTAGACAATATTTTTACGATTACCAAAGGTCCATTATTCAAAATGATCTTAATCATAATACGATTAATAATCATTGATTGATTCCAGTTAGAGTCAGTATTTACCTTTCAAAAGGCAACTTGATGTTTTACCTAGAGGTATTTTTACTACTTATATCTTACTGATGTATGAATCATCATTACTTTTTGACTTCAAACCGACATAGTATTTTATACCTAAAAGTAACGTCAACAAGGTCTCTCTAGAGAAATCAGCTATTGCTTATACATTATAGAGATACGTTAATTTAATTAACTAAGCAATTATTACAATTATTACTTTAATTACTTCATAAAAATCATCAGTCGGACTATAAATTCAATTGAATTAACAGAGCAAGTGCACGAACATTTTTGTTTAGTCAAGTTCAAGTTCAAGTCAAGTTTACTGAAGTAGTAGGAAGGTAAAAACGTGAGTGTATCTGTGTTCTCTGCACTCTATTTTTCTATGTATGCGTATAATGTACTGTACGTCTTTCTTCAACACAAAATTATAATATGACACAATAAGAGAACTTTGTGGATGATACATGGGAATTGTCAAAGGTCATGAAAGATGAGGTAAGTTGAGTGAGGTGAGGTTATAATAGCAAAGTGGCTTGAATTGGTTGCCAGGAAATCAAGTTATCAAAATACACAAAGTTACTTCGAGGAAAACAGGAAGTGACTAGCGCCTATATAACTTGTATAATTCATTTTAAAAATAATTTGATTATATATCAAATCAAAAGAGCAGGTATACTCAAAAGAGTACAACAGTAATAGAAAGTAAACGTATACTTACATAGTTTTACTAATATTATTATTACAATATATTCCTTTCAGGTTTCAAGACTTGCTTTAGTGATTTGATTACTTGCAGAGCTGCAGAGATATAATATGTACCATGATACCTAGAACATGGCTTGCTCAGCAATTTATACAGGTTACATATAGATTATACTTCAACGATGATTATCAAGGTAGGCGATAGGCTACTGTCTGTAACTAGTATATAGGTATAGGTGGCGGGATACATTATGACGGGAAGGAGACTTACTTGAGAGGGGACAATTCATTACTGTGTGTTTGATTTGGTTGGTTGGGTTCGTAGTAGTAGGTAGTAAAGGTATATTATTTCAGTTATAATTATTTCAAAGTAATAGTAATTTTTACATGAACATTAAGACGCTGTAGTCATTTAGGTAAAATTATATTATTAGAGAATCGCACACTTCCATCTCGGTCGGCCACTTCCTGGTCGCTTCTTGTCTTTCCCCCGTTTCTCTTTCTGCAAATAAATTCATAAAAAACAACTTGATCATTCTATCATCAAAGTTGGAAAACATTAATCAGTCCGATAGACACTTGATACCGAAACTTCTTCTTTAGTAGTTTCTTTTGCGTACATTCTTTGTCTGGCTATTGAATTACAGTCTTACAGTTGCCTAGTTATATTCTATAAATAAAAGTAAAGAGTAAAACAGTGACGCAAGTCACCGGAAATGAATGGGAAGTCTGACAAAAGAAAACTGAATACTTTATAGGGCATATATACTACGTTTTGCTACTTCTTCTAGCTTTACACAAATAATAGAATATCCGACGAAACAATCAGTGCCTATAAGAGTAGGAGATGAATTATAAAGTGAATTTTCTTACGTCTTTTCTGATTTCTCTAACAAGTGTATAGAATGCCTCATCGACGCCCATTCGCGTCTTGGCCGACGTCTCAACGAAAGGAATGCCATACTGCTTAGCAACCTCTCTCGCCTCAGACATTCGTACTGTTCTTGTTTGCAAGTCGCATTTGTTACCCACCACTGTAGGGAAAAATTAAACATAAAGGTTTAAGGTTACATAACATAACTTCATAAAGGGGCTTCTCTAGAGTCAAATTATTGATGTTTTCGTATATATTTGTTTCCCATCTTAAAACCCTAATTGATGGAAATATTATATCAAAGCAGAAAGCACTCTATGTTAACCATATTATTCGTTTATTTTGCACTTACAAACCATAGGGACGTCGTCAGCATCTTTGACACGTTTAATTTGTTCCCTATACATACTTATGTCTTCAAAGGACTTGGAGTTGTTTACAGCAAACACAAGAAGAAATCCCTCTCCGGTTCGCATATACTGATCTCTCATGGCACTAAATAATAAAAACAGGAAGTTCCAAACCCAATTAAATACATCTTTGTACATACAAAATACGTTTCCTGCAAATTACAAAACAAGTCGCAGTGGTCTTGTCTCTAAGTGCTTGCTTCTGCCTTCGGTAATTGCCCTAATTGCATTAATACCACCACTCTTGCCTACCGTATGGCAAATAACCTTTACCTCTATAATTTTGCAAAATATTTTCTGAGAAAAGCAGAAAATTAGTCATGAACAAAGGTAACTCAAAATACTAACCTGTATTCTTCTTGTCCAGCTGTATCCAGAATATCGAGTAAACATGTTTCCCCATCAATCACTACTTGTTTTCTATATGAGTCTTCTATTGTTGGGTCATACTCGTCCACAAAACTAAAAAAAATATTTAGTTTAAAATGTTATGTCTTTACAAAAAGATGTAAATTGACACCTTCATACATTCAATACATGTAAATCGACATAACTGAACAAGTATATTATATTTTTTTTAAAGTATAAAACTTACTGATTTTGGATGAGCTGAATTGTCAAGGCACTTTTGCCAACGCCTCCAGCTGAAATTGAGAAAGCAATGCATCACAGTCATTAAACATGAACTTTACAAATTGCATGAACAATTCAAAGAATTTCTAAAATATTACTAGACATTTATAACTGTTTTGACATTTCTATTTACGAGGAGATTAGCATTTAATCACAATCATTACACATTTTTGCCACCACAGCTTTATAGGAACATGCAATAATATGCATAATCAATGCTGCAATGCGCTTGAAACCACGCAAAGCAAGCATGACTTAATACTTATCCGCACTTCAATAAACAAACAAGATAATTTGTTTGAATACGTTAATAATGTACCATAATAGAGCACATTTCTATACACATACAATTTTATGCCAATTTACGCAAACAAGTTGTTAAGCTAGTAGCTATACCACGTAGACGTAACTAATAATAGGAACATGAACATGCATACTTGCAAAACGGCAGTAGCAAAGCCAAGCTACTTATTTACTGGTCGACTTATAAAGAGTCATTATGTAGCATTATTTTCAATTCTGCTGATACCTTTCGCTTTTTATATAACATTCACATAACTAACATCACAATAAAAATTCTCATTTAGTAGCTTTCCATTTCAGTCCTGAAAATATCACATACCCTCCCCTGCCCGGCCTGACAGTATTATTATCATACCTACTTATTGTTAAATTGGTATCATTATTAATAGGTATATCTGCACTTGTATTTTTAGATCTGCATTCAAATAGCTTTACAGATGAAGAAAGCTTTACAAAGAACGCAGGAAGAAAAGTATAGGTAAAAGCCAAAGTAGTAAATGCGATTGCTACTAGGAATTCCAGATTTAACTCTTTTATCAACGTATTGTCGCTATGCTATGTAATCAACATGTGGCTTTAAATAATCATGCATGAATTGCTTTACTCAAACAGGCACGTATACATAAAAGGAAATGTTATTGCAAACAAGTTGTACTACAAAGAACAGATGAATAGAATACATACGTAAATGCAACAAAATTAATATGTACATTTCCATTTATATTAACTGCTCAAAATAGCAACACTGGGGTTATTTTAGCAATTACTAATAAACTGTTATGCTTATGGTACTAGACATTACGCGAGATGTGGACTAAATATGTATACAACATTATTATTTCACCTCGCTGGATGTTGCAAGAGATAATTGAATACATAAAGATAATAAGGTATATGAAGAATGATGTTATTCTATTTAACAAAAAAGTAAATCGATTTTACACACTCTTTCTCAGAACCCACTTTAGAAAATACAAAGTTGATACTTTTACAGTTTAATAAACTTACATACCTGCAAATTACTCAGTTAAGTATGCAGCTAATTTTAAAGATCACATTGCATGTGCATGTGAGGACATCGATATATCTTTCAAATGCCAAAGGTCAAGCTAAATGTCATGCTGCTATATTTCAACTTCATAATTGCTCTACCCTACCTTATTTTCCAACAACCAACCAGTGTGGAAGTTTATGGAATGGAATGACACATAGGTATTTACTTGGAATCGAACAGTTATCATACAATTTTCATTTCAAGGCAATTATCTCTAATTTTTTAGCTCCACAACCACATTACCTTATTTAGCATTATAGACATGCAACGCTTATCTACATAATTACACTTATATTAGCAAACTGCAATTTCCTTCTTAATCCCACCCATAATCAAAACTCATGTCAAGCGTATACTTAAGAACTTAAGGGTGTTACCCTGTTAAGATTCCTACAGTACGAAAAGGACTAAGGATTTTGTGGATGACATTAGGTAAAATGATTTAGGAAATGTATACAATTTTGTCTGAAACGAAATCAAAGATGTATAAATAAATGTATTGGTAATTCTACGTACCTCCAACAACAACCAGCTTGTACTCTGTCATCGTGAAAATTGAATGCTTGAGTCAGCAAATAGTGTTAGCGTGTCCAGAACAGTTTTCAGTAGCAATGTGAAAGAATTTTCAATGACGATCTTTCGGAATCTTGCTTTCTTCGTTAGCAACAGTCAACTTATTTCGTAATTATCTTAGCTATAACTAATTTGGATACTAATTGCTTAAACCATAGCTGTAGCAATTCATTCGTACGTGAATAGTTAACTTGCTATATTTATAACACTTATCACTGATTGGAGTTTAATGTCAATTCAAATATTATGCAGCCACTCGGGTGTAGTAGATTTGTATTCAAATGTTTTAGATAGGTAACTTTCCAGAGCCTCGTTTGTTTACAAATGGTTGAATCAACTTTCACCTTCAGTTGTTTCGGATTTTGTATATCTTTTGGGATACAACTATTATTCACTATTCCAGACTTAAACCAAAATATTCAAAAAGCAAATCACATCAAATGGTCAATAAGATGGTTCATTAACTCATAAACTACTAATTAACTGACGAATATTTTTGACATTAATGCTTACATAGCTATGTAAAGACTAGACAGTTCAAGTTACAAAATTTAAATACAAAGGGGACCAGATTCTAAGTTTTTGAAATGATAAATATAGGGAAGACACTTAAAATTCATTAACACAATCTGCTTTTATCCCAACAGTTATAAATATAACAAAGTTAAGGTGGTCCGTAATTTTATTAATAATGCTGCACGTATACAAACTGTTTAGTATTCAGTTTCTTTAGTGTTGAATTTTCATTCAAGCAATTTATAGACCAATTAACTTACTAAATAAAAATGTTACATCTGCTAATATCAGTATCGTGATTCGTGTAGCAGATGGGTAGGAGTGTGCCAACGTTTCTTACACTGTCATTAACGGGAGAAGTAACTTGTTAATAAGTAAACAATTATTCAACTTGACAGTCTGATTAATAAATTCTAAACAAATCTATTCACTAATTTCTATTCTATCACAAATCACAAGTAGATAGTCAAAATATTTGTTTCTCACAGCCACTGAGAAATGAAATGACCAGGCAGCCAGCCCAGTTGTTATACACAACACATAAATTAACTAATTTATGCAGTGTAAAGGTATTTACCTAATGTGTTCTACACCACAATTTGTATAAAAGTAAACTCTAAACATGCACTAAAGATTTTGATCACTTTATCAACTGGAAAATGGGCAGTGTTACTTGCAATCTTGAAATCGCCGATATCAGAATTAAGCAGATAGGATATATAAGGTAAAAAACAACTGTGCTAATGTCAAATGCGTGTGTGTGTCTTGTCTGGCTGCACTGGAATGAAGCTTTTCTCTGACTTTCAGCTACACTGGAATAATAATAAAGAGATAAACTCAATCAAGTATGTAAAATTGTAATATATTACTGTCATTACAACTAAAATACAGTTCTCAATGCAGTATTTTCAGACCGTCCACTAGACTCAGACGGGACGGGACGGTACACTCACTTGGACTTGAGGACTGAACTGGAAAAGTATATAGATAAATGAATTGACGAGAGCACACAAGATGACGTCAGCTCACGACGACTCATTATGAGATCATCGCAGAAGAGGCGCCGTACGAACCTTACGTTCAATCGAAGCTACCAGCTACAGCTACAGTAACTATTACTACTACAGACGTAGACTACAATAAAATCAGCAGAATAACGACATTATGTTTAGCAATAGACGTACACTTTCCATTAATCTTGTCAATTGTCTTCGTCTTCGCTATCGCTCCCATCAAATAAACGGTTAATTTCGGAGAAAAAATCATGAGGAGCTATCGCATCTAAATCCATAGACAGATATTGCGTGGCCATTGCTATCATCAAGTCAGCTCGAGATTTCCTGTTGTTATTCACCGGAATAATGTCTACGCTTTCCCCGTTCCGTGTGCGTACTATTACTTGCTCAATCTGTAAGCAAAGACATAATACACACATGAAATAACACATAGGAAAAGATAAAGTCTATACAGAACGACATTATTTCCTTTCGCAAAAACTAAAAACATGACACATACCTCGTCGCTACGAACAATTATTTGTTCGGAAATGCCGGCTTCCCCTGCCACCAACGTAGCAAAACTAGAACGACTTACTCCGTCTATTAGTTTGAACAAGTAGACGATTTGATTTTCGTCTTTCATGTACTCCATGCTCTGTAAATACAAGGTGTTCATCAATTAAGAAACTGGGATACGACACTCCCCAGGGTACAACAACCTAAGCCCAGGCCTTGCCAATTTTTTTCACTTTGCAGCATAAAGACATTAAATATTTCATACCTGCAACTTATAAGGCGTGGTTGGTTCCAGGTACTCCACAAGGGAAGAGAAATGGGTACACAAAAATACAGTTGGGCAATTTTCCTTTTTTCTTAAAAAATCGCGTACACTAGCTGCAAGTAAAGCTAATCCATCTACTTCGTTGGTTCCCTTCCCAAACTCGTCAATGAGGATTAAGGAGTTTTTCGTACAAGTCCTCAACGCTGAAGACATTTGGTTTATATCCATCATGAAGCTTGACATTCCAGTAGATACTGATTCAAGAGCATAGATTCTGGAACATATTCTGTCAAATGTAGGTATTTTGACAGAAACCGCAGGAACAAAAATGCCACACAAGGCCATTAAGACAATTGAGCCTACCTATAAAACACATAAAGACACAAGACACAACCGATGTCAATATTTTTCACCTTAATATCATATCATACAAAGATACTGTCATATCTTTGTTAATCACAAAAAGATACGACAGTATTACATAAATATTTTTTTAATTATTAAAACATTACCTGCTTCATGTAAATACTTTTACCACTAGCATTAGGTCCAGTGAGAATGTATACTCTGTGGTCTTCGCTAACAACTGTACTATTTGCTACATAATCGCAAAGTTGTTCTAAAAGAGGGTGACGGCCATTCTGAATCACAAGGTTTTCATGACTGTCAAGAATTACAGGGCGGACGTAATTATTGTCAGCAGACACTCTTGCTACTGATATTAAACTAAAACAAATTAAATTAAATCAAAAATTGAATTTAAGAGGCAAAATGTGGTTGAAACGTGAATACATCTTAACTCACCAGTCCAATTCTGAGATTAATTCTCCTATTTTTGTAAGATGTGAATAGTATTTCAGTATAGTATTGGTCAAATGAATCATAATGCTTGTCTCCTTCTCCAATATAGCTACCTGACAGTCACCCAACACGATATCTAATTCTTTAAACATAAAGTGATACATATGTAGTTAGTAACACTGTACTGGTAAAATATGTGTACCTTATTTGCCTTTATTACGACAATTACGATTACATTTACCTTTAGTTCTTGCACTTCTGTAATACACCATGTTTTGATTAATAAACATGAAATCTAAGCCATTAATCGGTGACACTTCACTTAAATCTCCGTAATTCTCAGAGAAAGTTACACAGAGTAAATATCCTATTTCTGGTAGGTAAACGACAGAGCATTGGATTATACTTTCTGGCAGAGTTTGCATTTCTTCGGCAGCTACCATAGATATGATTTCAGGAAGGCAAGCAAACTGTCTCTTTTCTAGCATACAAGACAAAAAGACAAGTTTCACTATGTTGCATCGTTGAGCACATAGCATAGCTACATAGCACAAAACGAATAGTAATGAAATGAGAATTTTATTACTTTCATCCAGTTGGGGGTCAAGACCCATTTTTGCCACTAATCGTCCTAATGTTTTCGATTCTTCAAAATCTATAACCCGCATTAATTCTTTAGACAATTCCTTTAAAACTTGCAAGTTGGAGACGTCAGAAATCTGAAACACAATGTCAAAAACATTTATTCATTACATTTAAACTACATTTAATTTTCGAATCCGATTTAAGTTGATACGCATGCTTTATTAGATAGTAATGATTTTTATATAAATATAATAATACAGATATGATATTGGCTACCTCTTGGAACAAATCAATTTCGGACGCTTGTGCACCACAGATCTGCCCCAGTAGAAGGCAATGATAAGTTGTTTGATAAAAATCCTTCCAGTCTTTTGCAGAAGCATTGAGCAAAGAAAGTTTAAACAGCAATTTCTAAATGTATCACAATAACCATGCAATTGATTTATGATAAACTAATACTAATAATAGGAACAAAAAATTAATGGAAGAAACTTATAAATTATTAAAATAAAATAATTAATGCCAATAACACTCACCGAAAAGCTCTTGATGACTTTCAAACAATCCATAGCAGCTTTGACAAAATCAACACGAGAAGGTAAGGAACAATATTCTATTACATCATATCGTCGCTTGAGTAATTTAACATCTCTGGTGGGTCGCAATAACATCATTCGGAGAAACTTTGATCCTTGCGCTGAAGAGCAATTATTAAGCCAGCTAAACAAACTCAATCCTTCTTTTGAACCACTTAAAGTTCCCATTTTTGTCGATGCAGGATGAATGTCCAAGTTAAATATTTGAAGACTGTTCCAGACACTTTGATCAATCATGACAAGGTCATCCCTATAAAATAATTCTGCATAGAATCGAACCGACAAATGAAGAAACTAAATATTATAGCAACATTCACATACATAGCAGCTAAAGAAACATCCAATACTGGTACTTGTCCTTCTATTAGTTCCATTTGCAGAAGAGCCATTCCAGATACGTCCAAATATTTAAGTAAAGCTCCTGCTGCTCTTATCATTACGTCATTTCCGAAAGGAATAATAGACGCCATAAATTGTACATGGGCATCGGGGTCGTTTCCTAATGGCTCGTACGGAAGGGAGAGCGACTGTAAACGTTTTTTACACAGATCCGGAGCAAAGTCTTTTCCTGGTAAAATTATTAATTGGGTCGCTTCAGGATTTCTTTCACGATTATGATTAAGTTCACTTTCACTTTCCGAATCTTCACTCAATAAATCACCACACAAAGATTTTAATGTGCGGAGCATTCTATCATCTTGTCTCATACTTGCTATAAGATACCTTTATAATAATAAAATAAAATAATAATTAAACCATGCATTTCCGCAGAATTCCTTCCAAGGCAAGGTTATAAATATCCAGCAACTTTCTTACTTCGGCATTGTTTGAAAAAACAATGAGCGCAAAATTAAAAAATCCGGTCCATATTCGGCAATGTCAGGAATTAAGTGAAGCTATAATTGCCACATAATTATACAATCATTATTATTCGATACTTTCCAAGATAGAATTTATTTCTGCAGTGTCTTGCACAATGTAAATGCTACCTTAGATGTCCCAACGTCGTAGTATGCAGCTCCGAGCTTCCCAGCAGCAAAAACAACAGCTAAGACTGTCTGTCAAAATCAAAATGAAAATTATTTAATAATTAATAAAAAATGTACTAGTGTACTTAATTACATCATTTGATTCAACAATGTCGTCATCTTCAGTTCTGCCTTCCATCCTAAGCCGTCTCCTTCTAAGGACCGAACCGTGAATGGTTCCATGTTCTCCAATAACAGATCCACTAGAACTGGAGACAATCCTAGACAGTCGTTCTGATGTTGATTCTTGATCATGACTAGGGCCGTCCTCATCTGAGGAAGAAGATGATGAAAACCTTGGAGGAGTCAAAGTGAAACTGGACTTGGGTGTACTCTCGGCTGAAGGCGCCTTTGAGAGACTGTGTTTTCCACTTAGGGGGGATGACATGTTGTATTCTAAATATTTGAGTGATGTTCCATGTGTGTGAGTAGGTAACTTCTGACTTTCAGTGAATGTTGACAAAAAACAATGTAATGTGTTTATGGAAGTAGAGTTAAATACTGAAAATTGTGAAACTCAAGTAATTTCACCCAGTATGGAAATCGATTCTGATGAAAATAAACCAGAGGAAACACCTGGGTAATTGACGACTTTTTGTATTGGGAAAATAGAAAAGTAAACAACCGGAAATCGCCATTTGGAAATCGACAGCCAGGAAAAAGTGAAGAACTTAGAGGATGGAGGAAGCGAGCAGTAATTGTGAAATCCAAGTTCCTAACAAAGAATCATCATCGGATGAGAAATTTTGTATTTACCACTCTTCTATAGAACAATAGAAATATTCTTCTGTAAGTCTCACTTTGCGTCCTGTGTTATGTTTGAATTCCAGTTGCCCCAGTGCATCCCTTCATAGTTGAATTGATTTTGTAAGAGATTTTTTCTACGCGAACCTTAGCAGCGTCTCCTAAATTTACCCAGAGGATCATGGTTGGGGTCATTCGAAATCCCATTTCATGGAGATTGCCTTTTAGTGCTTCTCAACTGTACGGATTCGTCCATTCTTCTACGACAAATATTTCTATGTGCCAACTACACGAAAAAAATTAAATTGGTGCATTAAAATATTTATTGGAAACGAATGGACTAATCCATGCACTTGAGAAGCACTAAAACAGGCAATCTCCAGGAAATGGGATTTCGAATGACACCAACCACGATCCTCTGGGTCCAATTTAGGAGGTGCTGCTAAAGTTCTACCAATTCAAAAATTAAGCAGTGATTTCAGGCAAAACATAAATATGCTATTTATTACTTATTATGTGCTTTTTAAAAACTCTTGGCAATGGTAAAGAAACTTATGGTATGGTTAGTTAAACAACAATTCTGATTGCGTGAAGAAGAAAAGACGATACTAGCAGTTACAATTTAACAATTTTATTACTTTTAAAGCGTAGATCATAGATATATTACAGACATGACATAATTAAACTGCACGAATATCAAGGTAAATAGTACATCTACATCTTTAGTTGTTACCCTATCAAATAGTCATCAGTCCATACGTGTAATCTTTACTACTAAATGTAGTCATACTATAGTTTTGGTAAAGCAATAAATTAATTGTCACTAGGAAAATGTATGAAATCATCGTAGACTACAATTATGGAGGACAATTTTTACATCCATATAATAGTACATATTGCAGAATCAACATTACAATAATGTTTCTTAATTACTTTTTATCTTCACCACTTGTTTCGGTGGTGTCAACTTTTTTGTCAGCAGAATCTGAACTAGAATTGTTCTCAGGAGGAGTTGAATATGTTGCTAAACTATGGCTTAAAGATATTTGATTGGCTTCCAGCGTACGATGAATGCTGACAGAAGCTAAATTTAGTGTATGACATAATTGAGCTCGAACTGTGTTGATATCAGGAATTTTGCTATATGCTTCGGCATCAGCTCTGTTCATTAGTTTATTCTCTGCAATAACAGCAATAAGAATAAGTGATGGCATCTTCCTCATGAGTTTGTTAAATTTTTCTAAATTTAAAGAGGTGCAGTAGCCGATAACTGTTTTAGAAACTATCAAGGGCAGAACTGGAGCCCATTTCGTATCTGTGAGGGCTTTCCGAGCAACATTAGCGTTTATCCATTGGTCGAATTCAACTTCAAACTTGTTATCATGCATATGTCCTCGTAACTGTAAAATTAAAGTTTCATTAGGAAATTAGTATCTATAAACCACATTATGTTACATTACACTTATTTATGGTAATTAATAAGTATAAAATATAAATAGTAAAAGAAATCATCGGGCCAGTACGCTAAGAGAAAAGTTAATAAAGACTAAATCATAAAACTTGAAATCTTACATGTAGCATTTGATGTTGCGTGTACGAGTTACGATGAAATATTGCAATAATTGGATATTTTTCGAAATTACGACGCATTCGCCGAGCCATGAATTCTGCAAATGGATTTTCCTGCAAATCAACAATTTTATCGTCGTTAACACACTTACAATTTTACATGTTTTTCTTGCATGCCATTGCCAAGTGTTAAAAAATAAAATTCATATAATATTCACCTTAGATCTCTCGTCCTTTTCTCTGGGTGGGTATCTGGGTTCCTGAAAAACCTTGTGGCAAGGATAGAGTGGTTGTGGATACACTGGTTTACAAACAGCTAACATTCTCTTCCGGTTGTACATCATCGGCAATGGTCTTTTGAGATTGGGTTTGTTTATGTATCGAACTTGGTTTACAATTGGAGTCCATAATCTTCCCGTGTCACATAATTCTAGAAATTCAAAACGAAAAAAGTTTAAAAAATTAAAAAGGACATCCATATTCTACACTTTTTGGCATTCCTAATCTAAGCTTAAAATTTTGATTTTTTAACAGCTACTACAATTATTCAATTCAAAAGTTTACTTTACCTGTACGTAGAACGTTCAAAAAATTCGAAGCCATTTCAGTTTCGGATTAATTCCTAACTGCAGTGAAGAAGGATTTATTAATACAAAATATAACACAACAGCTGTTAAAATTCGAGTACTAAATTAGTAATTAGGACAACTTCTCCGAAAAACGGTGCTTTTAAAAATAAAAACTGATTTTTAACTTTTATCTCACTCGTGTTCATTTATGTTCATATTCCTTAAATTTCCGCGGATTTTGAATCTGCCACACAATGTAGTAAATATTGTTCAGCCAAGGACAGCAGATACAACCAAAGCTTACCCATAGATGGCCAATATTGTCAATTCTATATTTCAACACCCATCGCAATTCGCAAATCTCAAATGGGAGAATCTCTCCTCAAACGCTAACATTTAATGCTAATTGTTCTCAACTGAAAAAGTCTCAAACGAATCTAATCATCTCATTTATGCAATATTATTTAATAAATATTTCCAGTAAACAATTATAAATATTCCCCTCATTGCGAAACAACGAAAAAATAGGCAAATGTTTCCCGACGTGTCGTTTACAAGGTAAAAATATAATCTGCAATTTGAGTTCGTCATTTGGTCGAAATGAGAAATGAAATATCACTGATGAACTTGGTAATCTTCTAAGCAGTAATTTAGGTTGATATTAAATAGTCATTCTATCTACCTTGGTATACCTCAGTGAAGTAAATTACCTACATACGTCGACACAGTAATAATTTTTTTATCAAGCGTATAGGGTGAAATGTTCTTTTGATTCTGGAATAATTATAATACAACGTTAATTGCAATTTTAATTGGGCTAGCATACTGCACGTGTAATAATAATAGATATACTGGCAGGTAAATAGTATAGAAACACGAAGGAAAAACCTGGACATGATGAATCTCTCTGGAAATTAAAAATATTTCAACATGCAAGTTAGTTTTATGGAATCGAAGTGTAGTATGTGTAAATGAGGAAATTTTTACTTCGCAAACACTCCGGTAATTCCCAATTAGGTACCTATTGGCACTTCACATAATATATCCTATATACCCCATACCCAAATGTAAAGACAAAGACGGACAGATACATCGTGAGACAATACCGCATTAATTTCGCATACCTTTAGTACCTAAATCAAATAGTGAACGATTATTGCATGTGAAATGCGTTTTTTCTTTCTTTGTCCTTATTCAGATTCCAGCAAAGTACAATAAGGAATTCATTATTCTTTTATGGAACCGGGCGCGATTTAATATTATTACCAGTACCTACTTCCATTTTGTATCAAGTCCATTAAACTAATACTACTATAAAGAAAAGTGATGGAGCAACCACAGAAATAATTGGCTCTGCTTTAACTATATTACTACTCTAAGACGAAATGCTTTCCTAAAGAAGATCTCAAGATATTATAATAATATTCATTGTTTGTTTCTTTGACTAATACAGATGGATTACTAGTATATAGTACATAGGTGCCTTGACTTGGATACGGTTTGATACAAGAGATACATCTTCCAACTTGTCTGTCCTTCCCTATTGAGTAATGACTCAAGTTTAATTTTATAGCCAAGGCAAGTTAGGCAAGGCGTATATAAAATATTTAAAGTAACTTTTTTCCCTCGTGTGTATTAGATTAGTGTGGCAATAATCTACACTCCGACGGTTAGTCCGCTTTTGTAATGTCCATGATCTTCATTATACATTTAGATATCCAATTTGAGTTTAAATTCTTTATTTACACTACGTTGCACAAATAGAGTGTGTAGTATACATTTTTACATAAAGCTCTTCTGCTGAGACTCCTCAAGTAGTGAAACTCTTCTTTAAAGCTTAGCTTCTTATAGCAGACTGGATTTTCTCATTCCCACACAACAGGAAAGTCAAACGAATAAATTCATCCTATTAGTAATAGCAAGTATTGCGTATTAAATCAAACTGACTGACTTAAATTTAATGGCAACAGCTACAATGTACAGATACGCTCACTCAGGCTCGCTTCGTCTAACACGATGACCAAAAAAATCTCAGAACATCGCATAGTAGTATTACATTACTACATTACAATTATCTATTATCTGCTACACACAATGCTACATTAGAGCATAACGCGCCTACTGCCCAACCTATAGAGCAGTTTACCTGAAGAAACTACCTACACTTCTTGTAGAACATTTTATACATACATACATTCGCATAACAATAATAATATTACATTGCACTAGTTTCAGGGATTGTGTTCTTCTTGTGGATTGTGAATACTCAGAAGAG
The DNA here is from genome assembly GCA_019776165.1 of Pogonognathellus flavescens. NCBI lineage: Eukaryota > Metazoa > Arthropoda > Collembola > Entomobryomorpha > Tomoceridae > Pogonognathellus > Pogonognathellus flavescens. The sequence continues at coordinate 104,952 of JABASD010000107.1, read as the reverse complement.
TGTATATGACTACTGGTACATATAACCCGATCTTAAATAAAAGTAAGTCCTCGTAAAATAAATCTCGAGTGTAATACATACATTCTTGCCGGTTATCCTATTACACTAGCCACTGCTTCATCCTCCTTCATGCATAACTGAAATGTAAGACAAACAATCCAATTTAAAAATGCACAAGTACGTTTTATCTCTCTTTTGCTGTACTTAATTCATACATTAGGAATTGAGTGTCCTTCGTTTACCCAACTATGCAAACATTTTTCATTCTCCTACTACTACTACTAATACATATACCTAGATTACATACTGGCTACTTTTAGAAGTTGTTTTCCATAACAATATTATCATCATCATTCTATAGCTAACCAGGCTGGAACTAATTATCACAGGGCAGTAAGTAGTCGTATGTTTTAAATGTTAGTAAATCTTGATACACCCACCTAGACCGCAGGACTACTAGTAGTATTTATTTATTCTCCGGTAAAGTTGAGTAGGTAGGCGGGTTTAGTTATCTGCAGGCACTTAAAAGTGTGTTCGTTCGTTTAGACAACGCCAACCGTCAACCACAAGACTAAAAAGCAAATGTGTACACATACAATATTCAAATATACTTATATTACGTGTGTAGAAACTTACCTGTATAAGGTATATGAAGAATATATGCTGTAATATACTCTATCATATATATATTCTTCCTACTACAAGCTTTTACTTTTATTTTGCCTAAAATGTTACTGGTATTTTTCCTTTGATACACACAAGGAAGGGTGTAATATATAACACTATCAAGAATTTCTGTACATATATGAAACCCTACAAGGGCAGGACAGCTGGACTGGAACATTTATTTGTGTGAAACTGGAGAGAGACGCAATATTACGCATATGATACTGTATTATAGCAAGGCATCACAATACACAACTAGTTTTTTACCCTCCGACAGTCTCAAATTGCTCGTTTCCTCAAAACCTTTTCACGACCACAATTATTATTACTATCACTCTTTACCTGATTTGGTTTTCGTATGTTTTCCTTCGTCGTTTCTTTACTTTGCTGCAAAGATATTAAGGAATACAGGACAAAGCATGTCAAATCAGCTCAAGTGAGCAAGACCTCACTCCTTTAGTTTCACATACACATAAGAATAATATGTGAAGTGAAGAATATTCCTAGTAGTAAGTATATAAATATAAATATAGCATAAGGCATAGGTTTCTGTTAAACTGTGTAGGTAATTATATGGTAGAATGACTTTTTTAAAGGTTGTGTCAGGCAGCATAGCGGGTCCTATAAGCTTCATTTCAGTTTCATTTAGCCTTAAGTATCTTTTACATTAGGAAACTGAGGAAAGCTGATACTCTGTAAAGTCTGAGATGGATATTAGGCAACGACGATGTAGGTTTGGTATAAATTTGTAAAAGGGAAGCTCATCTGTTGGGTAAGTAAGTAGGTGTGGTGTTACATACATAATAATTGTATTTGTGAAGGCATAGAAGCACTGCACGCGGTCATAAGTGTGCTTTTCAACAAAGGTGGCATAAGTTTTCTTTGTGCATTTAACAACTCGTATAGTAGTGGTAATCTACGACAAGACCTAATGATGATGATCAGCTCATTGAGTCCATCGCTAATGCTGGTCGAGATTGTTTGGTTGAATTGTTGTTTTGTTCTGTAATGTCTCTAGTAGTAAAGTGTAGAGTGAAGTCAGTAGTCCAAGTTATGATTGCATTTGTGTCGTGTAGCATTTGCTTTGATGTCTGCAGCTGAATTTGGCATAATGGGAGAGCAATTGGTTTCTGTGAATGCAAAGAGAATTAAAATGCGAGCAATTCCTTCGTAAAGACATGCAAAGTAATTTAAAATCTTGTTGTCGGTTTTCTTTGAGCTGAACAAGGAAAGTCGTTGCTATTATCATGAAATAATTCTTGTATAGTATGCTTTCTACATTTTTGCTTTGTATGCGCTGAAAATCTGTTGTTTTGCCTATTCTACGCTCTCTTTTGCTTCCTTGGCAAAGTTTGATTTAAGTTTTGTCTGAATTGTTCTTTGCCCTTTTAGTCTTAGTCTATTGAAATAAAAAAGTGACGGAGACTTGCAGTATACTTAGAGTGCTGTGTATAATATGAATGAATGCTAGAAAAACGCTTTATGCACATAAAAGGGAAATACACAAACGAAACGAATTGAGCAAACAAAAACATACAGGTACCTTCAGAGCTACTATTGTTCAGGTACTATGCAGAATGAATGAAGAACATAACAACTGCTGTCTGCACAGCTTTCTGCCATGGCTTCTGTTTCTGTAATACTAAATGAGCAAGAAAGGTAAATAAGTATCTGTTGTAGAAAACCAAATAAAATATGTACAAAAGACTTGACGCTCTCAGAGAATCAGTCTCTCTACTTATAACTCTGATTTTGAACTACGAAGTAACTTACGGAGGATGAAGCTATAACAGAATCGTTTACTTACTTACACTTTACTTTTCAGACACCTTTTTAATTTAATGCAGAATCTCTCATGTCAGAGTCCTAGCAACTTTTAAGTTTCAGTTAAGTTACCAAATCAAATCTCGAGGTAGCATCTTTGTAAAATATTCTTAACATCACAAAGAGTTATAAGTTTTACAAGCATATCTAACACAGTCTTCCTATATGGATACTACCTAAATTTGTAGGTACTTTGTATACCAATTCTTTTTTAGTATCAAGTTGAACGTGTCCAATGAATATCTGAGAGCATCTTGCAGCTCTTAACTAACTCCATGCACTAACTACCTAACAATAACTAAGCGTCTTCCTGCACAGTTTGAATAAGAAACTCAAGTCTCATCTTTCTCTCTCTCTCTCTATCTTGTATATTTATATACCTATGTTTAATGTTTATGTTTAATACTTCTTGTCTTAACAATCTCATTCATCTCTTGATTCAATTCAGGTCACAGACAGCAGGACGAGAGCAAACTCTGATTCATTTACTCTCTTCAAGCCACACATCTCTGTGTAACCTCTTATTTGCCTTGCCTTTTGTTTTCTAAACGTAGAATCTGAATTTACAATTCACTCGTTCTTTGTTGATTGTTTGTGTGTGGTGTACTATATAGAGTACTAGTAAAGCCTCACAACTGTTTCAAACTAGTATCCTTTTCTTCAGAGACTAGAATATAATATAGGCAAGCCATAATGAATGATCTTTTAGGGAAGACGAAATAATGGGATCAATCGTTGCTTAATCTTTTGTCTTTTTGATGCCACACCAAATGTAAATAATACAATACAAGGGATTCAATCACAAGTCACACAACTCCTATGAAAATCCAACAAAGACTCTCCTTGTAGTAAACCTCAACTCTATATAATGTCATACTGTATTATAGTATTACACTACAAACAAATAACATTGTTATTCCTACTGCACTGAATAATGAATGTACACACATTTAAAAAAGTTTACCTAATCTTTTCTCTCTCTCTCTCCTTTGTAAATTCTACTTTACTAAAATCCTACGCACAAGAGACGTATAGGTCCCCTTCTGTGTATTAATATCGATTGAATTTGAAAGCGCAACGCAAAGTAAGCTACTACTGTACTAATGTATGAATCATTTGAAACAATGTACATGACAGACATTAACATGAAGCCTTCGTTTCAACTGAAACAATGAGGAAAAGCAGTGTGAATTATTAATAGCACTTGGAAGACTTTATTTAACACTTTGTGTAGTAAGGTGTAACATATAGCTCACATCCACATTTGTATATTAGTTATACATGTTACATTACATTTATTAGACATGTGTATACTTACTATTTTTACTACATTCTTTTTTAAAACATCATTCTCAATCATACATTAAACTACATATACACAAACGATATACGTAGGCTCATGGCTCATCATCACATCATCTAAAATCTACCACCACGCACACCACGACTTATTAAAAAGACACACACAAAACGCTACAATAAACAATGCACATTCTCTTTTACATTTTACTACATTAATACAACTACTAGTTAGTATCTCTCTCTCTGTCTCTCTCTCTGTGTCTAACTCTGCAATTATTTTATTCCTGATCGTAGATTACTCAATCGAAACTTTTAGCACACAATAATATTCTACGTGTAAGTATCTCTGTGTATAATAGCAATAATATTATGGATGGATGAATATGTAAAGCACAATAATAATATAATAACTACAAAATAGTCTTATAATAATATGGAGGAGACTATATTACTATTATAATGCTATATATGTATTCTCAAACGTGTTTTCAAGTAATTATAAAGTTATTTTGTATTGAATCGTTGTTCTGTTGTATGTAACATTGAATTAGTATTATGACAAAGTGTAGCATTTATTATAGTGTTGTCGTGTCTTGTGTGTGTGTGGGTACTATTACACTTTATGTAGTACTACACAGTTATTATTATTTATCATATTGTTAAGTATTGTATAGAGATATACCTTTAAGACGTTTATGTATTCTCTCTAGAGAGAATTCACAACAAATGATACGTACAGACAGACGTAGGTATGTTATTAATAATATTATAATGATAGTAATGTATTAGGTATGTATGTGTATACCTTAATTGTAATTAGTCTATTGTTTTATGTATTTATAGCGGAGTAGAACGTACTGAACGTGATTGTACACAGTTGTTGTATGTATAGTTGAATTACATTATACCTTACATTATCTGTATGGAATAAACTTATGGATTTAATTGCACTGCACTTATTGCTGCACTGCACACTGAACGAAACTGACAATGAAATGAATTGAATGAATGAACTGCGTTTGTTTTTGTATTCTTCTTCGACGAGCTAAGTATATACTTAATTTTTATAAGTAGGTATATGTAGTATGTGTGAGACACACTATATACATTACTTAAAAAGGCACTCTAGAGACTATTAGTATTGTCGATGCACACATTATATATTTTTATTGTTAGTAATGGACTATAGTTAGGTACGTTAGTAGTAATTTATATTATAATAATATTTCGTTTCATATCTGTCTGTGAGTTGAAGTGAAGTGCTACGGTTTTCTACGTTAGAGAAGAAGCGTTTTATTTTATTACGATGATATTATGATGATTTATCTACGATACGTACGTTTGGTTTTCTGAAGAAGAAGAGCATTGTCGCTTGTAATGTAATGTAATGCGATTAAGAAGGGATTTTTTAAAAGGATTTTATTATCATTACTCTATACTAATGTGTATCTAATGTTCTATGCTATATTATAGTCTACTATTATCTGTATTGTATTTATGTATGTACTACGATGATATTTATCAAAGTAGAAATCTGCTCTAGATATTTTTATTCTTCATCTCTCTTTCTTTGCACAATAATGTATGTACGTGAAGAAATTTAATGTATTCCTATAGTATATAGTACTCCTGATTTGGTTTCTTTGACTTCTGACTGGCTTTACTGTATATAATTGAATTGGGATTTGTATTTTATAGTACACGTACTTAGGTATTTAATAATATTATTTCGTTTCGTTGTATCTGTTACTTATAATATTACACGTAGAGATGTATAGCAATGAAGGTAAGTTGTGAAGTAGTAAAAGTTTGACTTGTCTTAAAATTAAGAAAAGATTACAGTTGATATTATACATAAAGTATAATATAATGAATTTAAGTGTTTAGTTAAAAAATTCTCTTGTATAGATTTGTTTTTCTTCGATATACGAATGCATGAAATGAACGAGGGGGACCGGACCGTCTTTTCAGTTGACAGTAGTCGATGCAATTTTTGTGATGTATGTTGTTGAAGGTTTGAAGGCTACTGGACGGTAGCCCTTGACTTTGTTGAACGGCTTAAGCTGAAAGGTAGTGGTCGAGGTCGTTGTTGATATTGAAGCAGAGCTCGTCGGACCCTTATTTAAACTAGAGTCCTAGAAAACAACAAACAAAACCACAAAAGTCAGCATAGGCATTAAAAAGGGAATAAATACTCTGCAGGGTTGTGAGTCTAGAGAAAATGAGAAGGCACGAATTTATTAGAATAGAGCACAGTTGGGTGTCCCTCGGCATGCCATGACTGACCCCGAAACTTTAACAAGAAGCGTTTTTTTGCAGATTTTCACAAGAGGAAATGTTGAAACTCTCTTTCCAATATGAATATAATCTGCATATACGTACGTATACAGTTTAGTTACCATTACCATTACCTTTGCATATTATACAAAGATAATAAAATGATAAATAAACATGTGCGTGCGTTCATGTTAACATCATAGACATACACAAAGGGATGATGATGATACATATTAATGTTCTATTACATTATGCTTAGGCTCACTTATTATATAAAAAATGCAAAGATATAATTTAGAGATAGTATGTAGAAATATTTTTACCTTTTCAGGGTCTGTTGCATTAGAGTCATTGGAGCTGATGGCAGAAATCGGTGGTAGTGGACTGGCCGGTGGACTATTCGAATACTTGTGAAACAATGGACTTTTCCTACTTTCGCAAGAAAAACATGGTTTTAGCATTTTGCACAGGATAAAAAAGTAAATAGTATTTCTACAAGCGTAAGTTAAGTATGAGGAACATTAAAAGCGTTGAGTCTGCGTATATTTGCAAACATACATACTTAAAGTGTGTGTATGTATTTTTAATAATACTTAAGCAAGTCTAATGCATTTTCTCATATCGAATTTCCATACGCATGTAGTATATCTATACCTACCGTCTACTTTTACTTAGTTAATATATGCATTTATGTATTTTGAAGGATAAAATTTGCACAGTATACATAAATAGACTTAGAGCTTGAGAAGATTTCAAATGTGAAAGAGGCCTAGTCATCCTGTTAATGATAAGATGATAGAAGAGAGAGATTGTTGAAACGACAAAAATAGTGACAGAGAGAAGAGCCCTTGAGGATTAAATTAACGAAATGAGAGAGTTTGCTCTCAGCCATATTAATAGCATAGAAAATAGCGTAGAAGAGACTATCGTATAAATTAATGCAATCTACTCATGTACTCTTGCTGAATAGAGTCATTCGTGATTCGTGTACTTAAACTAAACATCCTACAACAAAACAAACGCACAGCATTGCAGAAAAGAGCGGTTACATGAATGTACTACAATGTACATATACACATAATACAAATCATCATATACATCAAACTATATATACACACACAGGCCATTCAAAAAAATCAACTATGCAACTATCTGCAAGACACGCATTAACGAAAAACAAATATAAGTAATAGGTTGAGAGAATATCTTCGTATACATAAAGACAAAAACTACGACTTGGAGAATACTTGTTTTATTGTGCTAGTAATATTATTAGCGCTGTGTATGACGATGCTCTCTATACGCTTGACTACGCATAAATAAGGCAACTGAAAAGAAAAGGAAAATGACGAGAATATATGGAGTCATCAGATCAGATAATTATGATGACCACGGCAGAGAGATACGATTAGCTATAGACAGAGCATACGAGAAAGGAAGATTCTGTTGCATTGCAATTTAATCATTACCTTTTATGGCGAATCCTAGGCGAGTCGACAGCTCTTCCCTGCCCAGCCAGATCTGTGCTACTGTGTCGCAAATGATCAGGAGTGTAGCCAGGGGCACTGTGCAAACTGGCCACACTGGAAGCCCGTCCAGGTCCAAGACCTCCTCCGTGTGTTGAACCAGCAGCCGATCCTCTATGATGTGCCCAGTCTCGACGGTAATTATCTGAAATGACACTGGAAGGACCGGAAGCCATACCACTCCCAGGACGCTCTTCAATCACCGAAGAAACGATGTTAGAAGTTGAACCACTCAGTCCTGAAAAAAATCATGGGAGATATAAAACGCAGATGTTCAAGATAAGTTTTATGGTCAACACATTTTACGAATATCCTTTAGTCGTAAAAAGACAAGATTTATCTTTCTAATGCATCTTTAGCTCGTCGGCTATAAGCTGAGAAGGTGGAGTTTCAGATAAAAGCACAATATTCATGACAAAATCGGATGAAATGATTCACGATGTCTGAACACCTTATCTTTGACATTCCCCTCATATATAGAATTACAGAAAAAGTTCTTGCAACTCTGAGCTTGTTGTTAATAAATAAAATAAGACAGAGAGACGACTTACTCGAAAAGTTGACCATGTATGGAAATGGTTTGCCAGGGATGTCACAAACGACCTCGGGATGAACGGTAGATCGATAGCATCGACTATTGGATTTATTTGAAGCTCTATCAATAGGCGGTCGACGAGAAATTGGGAAGATATCACTGCTGGATGACTCGGCAAATCTATTCTCATCAGATCAGCCAAATCCCAATCATGAATGGATAATATTATATCCAAAGGAAAACAATGCACTTCTTGCAATACTCAAATTCATGTGTGCACCACTATAGACTACGATGTAGTTTAAAATTTATGTATACGCAGTGTGTGAAATAGTAAACACAATATAAAAGCAGATCGTTTGACGAAAGGAGATTTATACGAGGATATTACAGCCAGCAGCAGAAATCAAGTCAGTCAATTCAGTTCAGATCAGGTAAGACAAGTCATGTATAGAGATAATATATGTAATATTATATGTAACAGAATGGAGCACAGAGCACAAGACTATAAAAGGCATTTTAACTTGCATTACTACAAAAAGAATTACACATTACACATACACATGCAATTTTTCATCGAAAATCCATACAGAGAGGTATGAGGAGGAATGTGGGTATGTCATGCCATTATTATTGAAGTAATTGCCATGCCACATGCAACTCTTGTCAACAAGTTGTCATCATCACCGTCGTCGTCGTTTTCGTCTCATGTTTCTGTGTATGTGAAGTTTCGGCTGTCGAATGTTCAATTCATGTCAAAGGAAGCCGTTAGCACAGAGCGTAGCAAATAATAGTAGCAGTAGCGTTGTTTGTCCTTTGTATATGTAGTAGTACTTCTAAAAGATTTCTACAGGTACAGTACACGACTTCTACGGTAGTACATACACTTACTACTACTACTTTTACACCCAACAACAACAGGTACAAAAGTTTATCATCTCTAGTAAAATATCGTTTTGTTTCGTCTTGCATTATTATTGTCCGTCCGCAGTAAATACATAGAGTTGTTGCCGAAGTATAAGTAGTATAATAAATACACACACAGATCTACGTGTCCTCTCTCTCTCTGTCTCTGTTCACATAATATATTTGTAACACACGTTCAGAATGTACTTTGTTTGGTTTTGTTTATATATTTAGATATCTTATGGGTTCGTTCGTCCATTGTAGTAGATTCGTTTTTTTGTTTCGTCGTTTTGTTGTCACCGTAGTCGTTTGTATATAGTTGTATCATGAATTGTTGGTTAACTTCAGATTTCAATTGAATTCAGTACAATTCAGTCATCGTCACCACACCGCAGAACCAAGATAGACAGACGGAAACCACAATCAATTTCAAAAAGTCTTTTATTTTACGTTACGTTACATTAGTGATTAGTTACTTCATACTTATCAAGTAGTCTCTCTACGGTATAACTTTATATAGTAAATCTAAACTAAAAGTTACTTTTGCTAGTAGTAGTATGTGTGTACCTACGTGGAAATGACTATCCAATTCTACACTTTCTATTCTATTTCTAGTTTCTAGCTGTATTAGTAAGGAGTAAATGTGAAATGTTATTATTATTCGGTCATACTATGATTTCATTTTGAACAAACTGTTGTATAAGTTCCCTGTATTACACGCTATGTAAGTCTAATTTATGGTTTAAACGGACAAAGGGAGAGAAAAGAACGCGGATTCGATTTGGATTGATGTATTATTAGATTTTAGATTGATGTTAATGTATTTCTGTCTTTTTAAATCTATCACTAACTACTTAGAGCATGTCTCTCTCTCTCTGAGTGTAAAGTGTGTATGTTAAGTAGCTTTATGCTATACTACGAATTGGAATGATGAGTAAGTGGTGGTGGTGGTGAGACAGGTGAGATTAGTTGTCGTTAGTTGGATTTTTTGTCGTTTCAAAGCTAAGAGCGTATATACGGACTACACTACTACATAATGATAATAGTTAGTAGAAGAACAGGTAAAACAGTTAGACAAGAAAAGGCTACAGACAAGGTTGAATTTAGATTTGCAATAAACTACTACTAACTACCACACACTAAACTAAACACTACATTGTTACGCTTTGCATTACATTACATTACATAACACACAAAGAAAGGTCTAAAATATAACTACTAAAATATTATTGCCAATTACCATCCATGCAAAATGCAAGGTGTATATATAAAATCTGTCGGGCTGCTTTTGCTTTATATGAACTGTAATAATATGTTATCTAATGAAATACCTATCTGTATAGTAAAACAAACTGCAAAGTACTAACATAAGATTTTAACTACTACAACTGTCCCTGTTGTATAGTATGGGAATATAAACATGAAAGCCTGCGACTGTCACTATTAGAATGTACATAATAGATGAGATTTCCAATCAAAATTATTCTGTGGATTGTTACAGGATCTTTCTAACTGATAACTTGAGACAGAATGGAAAATGCTTGTTATTGCATTTATAATTTGTATTGTGTCAATCAAAAGGATTTTGTATGTAAGGAGCATTTGCACTTGTTTGTAGTAGTAAGGTAATTTATAGTTGATATATAATACAAACGTACGTGTAGTGTGGTACGTGTGGGATCTTCTGAGAGCTAAACTATTTGGTATTGTCGTGTCGGAGGAGAGATGTTTTGTAAGTAGTGTTACTTATTGTTAGTACTTTACTGTTATGAAATGAAATACATGCCATTTGTGTGTAGTGCTGCTACTTAAATGTAAATGTATGCATTAATTTGTTTTTTTTTCTAGTTTTTTAAGTGTAAATTTATAGCTGAGGGCTACCTTGCAGAATTGGATGATTGATGACGAGGCGAACGACGGTAGTCACAATACTGCCTTGTATTCTCTTGTCGATATTCGGACAGTTCTTGGGTGAGAGGCTCACCAGAGCCATTCGTATTCCCATTACCCACAATCCTATTGGAATTCCCATGGCCGCTGCGCTTTCTTGACGCTTGAATGAGCTCCTTCCTCAGATCGGTCGTTGTACTGAAGGCAGGAGCTCCTTCCGGTTCTTGTCTCTTATTAAGACGAGATGAAACAATTCTTTGTCTGTTGTGGCTGCTCGATTGTTTCTTGTTGTTGACATTAATTTGATTGGATGAAGATTGATTATGATTTGCAATGCTGCTGCTACTTCGGCTACTGGGAGTTGCACAAGTAGACATTGACATGGCAGAAGTTGACACAGAGTTAGGAGCTGTCGTAGAGGATTTTTGACTTTGACTTGAGCTAGAAATAATGCTAATTGCCATTGATTTATTGTTCTTTAAGAGATTTCCATTGTTGTTGTTGTTTGTAACACCATTATTGTGGTTTTCGTTGTTATCAACGTGATTATTGTTGTTGATGTTTGCCAATCTCAATTGATTTTGAATTTCTTGCTTTTCCTTTGCTCTTTTCTTCTGGAATTCTTCTTCGACTTTTTTCATAGCTTCCATTTCCCTCAAACGTTCCATCTCCCTTTCTTCAGCCTCACGAGCCAATTGTTTCTCAATGATTTTTCTCTCGAGAACTCTCAGTGTACTCTGAAACTTAAACTTTTTCTTATTATTGTTGTTATTGTTGGAAATGGGATTTTGTTGTGCATCACTTGACACAACTTTCTGTTGCTGATCTTCTTCACAATCACCATTAACTTGAGCGTCACAGCCACCGCCTAATTGATTGGTCACGGTGTACAATGGAACACTTTGGCTCCGAGCAAAAGGAGAACTAGATCGACCACGACTGACACTGACACTTTTCTCATTCTTATTACTATTTGTATTTGTAACACTGGATTTTATAGGATGACTTTTCTTTTCGACGGATCGACTCCTGTGGTGTGGACTGTTAATAGCATGACCATTATTATTAGCCGTGTTGTTGTTGCCACTACTTCCAACAATCTTCCTATATTGCTGCTTCACTTCGTTATCCGACTCGAAAAAGTCATCTCCGCCGTTGATACGGAAGATACTCAATTCAGAAGTGTCCAAATGATCGACACTCTTGGCTCTACGGTTGTACTGATGTGGAAGATGTGGATAATGATTGATTCGACGAGAATCATACGCAGGCAAGTACATTATATGCGAAAATGGTCGTCGACTCGAAGAAACTCCTGCACTAGTTTTACTACAATGAAGATTTAAACTGTTCGTTTCTTGTTCTCCGTAGTTGTAATGATCATAGCCGTCGTAACCACCACCACGATTGACGTAAGGATGAGTGGGTGAGGATGGAGACACGTAAAAGTTCATGCTACTTGGACCATAACCGATTTCTGATCGAACCTCTCGAGCCATCCTATTATTATCTTCATCATCCGACTCATCCTCTTCGAAGTCTTGATCCATATCCAGAAAATCATTGTGCTCTTCATCTACACATAAATCTTCTGACAGCCGACGCACTTGCCGTTGCCTGTTTTGAGCTGAGCGTCGAGACCCGCGACTCAGCATCTGAGCAGGAAATACTTTATGAAGAAATTCCGGTTGGAATGGCTCACTTGACATTCGTCTTGATGCAGGAGGAGGCTGATGCTGCTCTTCTTCTCCTGGGATAATGTTCAAAGAGTTCGGCTCACTCCTACTCAAAAACCAGTTTGTGTCCAAACCGTGGAATTGATTGTTGTTATATTTGCCCGGATTCTGTCGAGATTTTATCATGGCGATTCTCTTCAAACTTGGCGTAATTACATTACTTTCTTTCACTCTGGATTGGTGAATTTGTTTCTTGTTCTCAATTAATTTCTCATTGCTCCTGTTACTAACAACTTGTTTCGCTTTGTTTGAGCGAGCATACAAATGGCGTTTACTAGCATTGCTATTATTATCTTCACCCGCACTGTTCCCATTGTAGTATTTACTGTCAGAATCACTGACTACAACGGCCGAGCCGTGTTTGTCGAATAAATGACCTCGGGTTGTAAACTTTGGCGGAGTTCTAAGGCCGGGAGGTACTCCCAGACCAACACGGGAACTGCAGCTTCCATTAATACTTCCTTTAAGATTTCCTGTGTGTATAGGAATTGGGATGGGATGGATTGGAGCTTCATGCTCGAACTCTGAACTGCTCTCATCCAAATCCTGCTCAGGAGTCCAACAGTTTCCCAAATCTGCGTGTGAATTCTGTTTACGTAGTTTGCTGATGATTTTATTATGCGGAGGATGATGATTGTTATTGCTGCTACTACTGCTGTTGGTGGTGTGAAGAGCATTAATATGGCGGTTGCTCGAGATGATTTCCGGCAAAGGATTAGCAGGACTGCCTCCGTCCCCTGCGGAAATACCAGAGTCACCAGAGCGCTCATGACTGTTTCTTGGTGGAGCCATTGGGCGTGTGTATCTCTGAACTCGATCTTCAAAATGAAATCCTTCTTCAGAGCTTAAACTTCTTCCGGACGCTCGAGGGGAATCCAAAGCACGCCAAGCAGCTGTTGGCGAAAAGCGTGGCAAGTCTGGACGTCTCTGTGGCAATGTGGGTCTTAGAAGAAGTGGAATGTCCAAATCCGAGCTACTTAGGTCACTGGAGCTCTCTTTTTTCTGTACACGCGAAGGTGACGGACGAGACTCTTCTTCAATATCAAAACTCCCTGAATCTTGACGACGATGTAAGCCGTCTGAGTCAATAAGCTCGGACTGTTTGCCATTAAAACGATGAATATTGCTGCTGCTGCTGCCGTTGACGTTGGTGGTATTATTGCTATTGCTGTGTGAGGATTGCTGCACGGCTGCTTTTCCTTTTGATATTGCATTATTAGCTAATCGCGGTGATTGTTGAGAATGTAGGGCCTGGGACGAGCTTTCAACATTACCATTCAGCTTATGAGACAAGTGACCGAGTCCACTTGAGGAGACTCTTCTTTGTGGTTGCTGCAGTTGCTGCTGCGCTTGCATTTGCAAGTCTCTTGAGCTATCCACAGAATGCTTTTTTCCCACAATACCATTCGTCATTGCAGCAGGTTGTATTATTTGCTGTGACTGAGAGTGAGCGGACCTTTGACCCATTTTGTATGCAAATTCATCCACCTCGCGCATAACTTTACGACGGCTCAATTTGCTTTCACTTTTACCATTATTCCCATTCGGAATCTCTTGATGTTTGGCCTTCTCATCCTCTTTAATTGACGAAGAAGCTGCTGCTGAGACTGCTGTTGCAGAATTTGTCGCTGCCGTTGTAGCAGCAGAAGAAACGTTTTTCGAATTATTATTATTACTGCTATTATTGCTACTTCTGCCATCGCTGGCTTTAATATTACTACTATGGGTGATGTTGTTGTGATTGAGCAATTCTGATGAGTTGCCATTGCTGTTGCCGCTGTTTTGGATGAGTTTTGCCTTTGGGAAGTTTCCCATGTCCATGCCAAAGTAGAAGGTCTTTTTCGTTGACGCTGGCACATTTGGCCCATTACTATTTCTACTAGAACTACGATTGCTATTATTGCTAATATTATTATTGTTATTGCTATTATTGCTATTGCTGTGGTCGACTAGGCCGTTTGTGTTGGAGGAGTCAGAGGGAGACGGACTGTTGAGCTTATCAGATGATTGTACAAGTCTTCTGGAAATGTTACTTGCTACTGCTGAAGTAGAAGTGGAAGGCTCAGGTGTAGTTGTGCGAGAACTAGTAAGAGTCTTCTTTGGCACTTGACGATGACGACCGGAAGGAGCTTCACGGGACAGAGGCAGTGCGTGCACTTGCACTCCTCGCTTCAGGTTTCTTGCCGCCTCATTATTATTATCTTGTTCTTCCATGGCTGAGCATAACGGAGCACTTGTTGTTGCTTTAACATTTTTCTTTTTCAGAACTTTGTTGCTACCGTCAGTGCTGCTCGTCTTTCCTGAAAACAATCCTGCTCCTCCATTTGACACTGTCGTTTCAGTCTCAATCGACTGTGACTTTGATGCTGAGGAGGACGGTGTCGTTCTCCCAGCCTCAGAGTGACGGTTTCGGCTCTCACGAGCCAACATGGCTAACCGCTGTGACCGCTGTGACTCTATACTGGCGCGCATGACACCCCCTCTGTCAACTCCACCGGCCATATTTGAATTCTTTTGTTGATCTTGTTTTGAACTTTTTAAATCTGCCTTTGTTTTGAAGAGACGCTGAAGTCTCTTCTTTCCATGACTTCCGGGTACACCATTTTCCCGTTCTCCCTCTGACATGTGGTGTCCATTCATCATTTTACCCATTTGCTCATTGGCAGGAGGTAAAGGAGCTTTAGACTTTTTCCGTGAACGGATTTGTTTCTTGGCTGGACTTTCGCTGATAAGCGTGAATGTATTTGGCAATGGTGAAACGGATCGATCTGGTGACACATCTCGATCTTGAATATTTAATCCTACTTCGCGAAGATCAGGCTCGCTGTCATAATCCCTAGAACTGCTTCCCCCTTTCGAGGAACCTCCTCCACTTCCCTTTTTCTTAAAATAGTCCCCATGAACGGGGGAATTGTACTCCATGGATGACAAGTTCGGTGTGGAAATGCCGGAAATATCTCCACCAGGCCCATCTGGACAAGAAGCTGTGCTTCTTTTCCTTATTGCCCTTCTTAAGCTCTCTGCTTCCGCACTACACGGATCTAGCTCACTCAAAAGCTTCCTTCCCGATATTGTTCCCCCACCGTGGAGAATTGCTCCATTCGAAGTCGGTTTTAAAACTTTACCCGGATTCACATTTACCGTAGGTAGAACTTTATGTGGTGGTTGCATTCCATGGCGTTGAACATGAATATATCCTCTTGGTCCACCCGGAAAATATCCACTTTTCATTCGATTCCTTTGCTCAGGTGTATCTAACGAGTGGGACCATTTAGCCGGCGAATGGTGTCCATACCCATTCGCATGTCCGGGATGGCGTGACCGATGGTGGCCTTGTTGGTTATGCCCTGACGATCCCGAGTTCCCCATTTCCCTTTGTGTACAGTTGTCGTCTCCTCAACTTTTAGTTGATGATACTCTCCTCTCAGGTTCTGCACGAAGGAGATCTAGTTTCAAAATCAACAGAGAGAATCCAAATTAGTCTTTAAAATCCTTTACGCCTGCACATTTGCATAACCTTAAACATTCATTCACTTTTATACTTTAAAATCCAAAGCTAAAAAGGCATGTAGTCAAAGAAAAACATCCTTAATGCATTTTAAACTCTTATTCGATCTTTTATTACTAGAATTATCCTGTTATTCTCCATGAGCGTATTTATTTTTGTGTGTTACATTTGCATATAAATTGTATGTGCAGTCTGATTACTTTGCTATGCAATGCTGCACTGCACTCATTGTCCAAGCCAGTTTTAATTCCATATGCTTACACATTTCATTAATATCATTAGTTCGCTTTGCCAGCAGCAGCATATGGCGAATGTCTTGGCATTGCATTTGCATTCTTATTCTTACAGCAGCGAGAGAAGGAATACCCTATTTACATCTGTCGTCTGTTTCTTTTCTTGTAGTGCATATAATATTAAATTTCCCGTGCATACCAATGCTGTGCTGTGTGTGAGTGTGAATGCACATGTAACTTGGTGTCCTAATACAATGACAGTGTAATATTTACATGCAAATCGCCGTAAAGAGTAGCAGCATTGCGTGTAAATGTTGTTGTTGTATACTGTATTAAATTGTAGTATAGCAGTAGTAACACAATCATGACAGTATACAGCTACATACATACATACAATACACAGTTTCAAACACATTTGGTTGGGAGTGTATTATTGTATTGTATATGTGGGGACGGGTGGTGGTGGTGATATAGTGTGGTGAAACGAACTCTGGGCTTAACATGCATGGCACGCGTATAAAAATGTTTTGTTGATGTATGGCGGCAGTGCATTTGTGATTATTTATGGAGAAGCGCTGAGCATAACATAACAAAGCGAAAGAAGATCGAGTTACGATAACTATGAAGATGTTAACAATAAGATAAGCCGAGACCAAAGGTAAAGAGACAGTTTGAGGGCAGGTAGCTTCAAAGATTAAAGTGTGTGACACACGAAATATATGAGGCGAGTACTTTAGGTTAAAAGAATGAAAGAAAAATTGCGCAACTTCTTGTGAGAGCCCTCGACTTGAAATGTCTATAATTCTCATGCAGTTGACATGAAGATGTGAAGTGAGTTTTACATACTCAGGCAACACACACACATGCATTCTCATTTTACACACACGGAGAACGCATACAAATGACAAAACATTCTCTGTACATGTAAATACGCGTTCATTCACTATAAAAAATATTTATTTACATTTACCTTCGCAGTTCTTCTTTAATTTAACTAGGTATAGGCAAAGGTATAGGTATATGTAGTGTAGAAATAATGTATTCGAGATATCATGACATTTGATGTATTGTTATACATAGCCTGTTTTACCTTATACAGCAAAGGTGAATTAGCAAATCGCAAATGTTATCCTGCCGCTATCAACTACAAGTCTATAATAGAGTGTCGCTTGTACTTAAATAAGGGAATACTTAGTTCTTTCATGTATTATTTTATTGTGTACTTGATGACTTTCAATATTCATGCTCATACACACATTTATTACTACAGTTTTAGTTTTTTACTGCCCTAGACAGTCATAAGTACGTAATAAGAAGGTTTTTGATGGGTGAACTGTATATATGAGTTTCTTGTGTTGTTATACATTTAATCGTAAAGAATGATTAACGGAGGTTGTGATTTTATGGAAGAGAATTAACGTAAATTTAACGAAGGTCTTTCCTCACCCTTAAAGCTAACGATTCCTATCAGCTCACTCGCAGTTCACTCATCAGCTCATGTCAATGTACATCTTCTTTAATTTCTTTGCTTTCTAGGCTATTATCTGTGTTTTATTGTATTCTATTTATTCTCAATGCTAAATGCCTTGTTCAATTTCAACAAGATTAGATAGTTTGTGATTTTACTTGCTATACTCAATATTTCTACATTCTATACATGCACACATGTAGTACTTATAAATTATATACCTATAAGTGTACGTAGGTATTACTAGAATTGCAATCACTGTAAGTTAATGGGAACCTGTGCATACTTAGCTCTCACTCGAGTATGTCTGTAAATGGTTTTAATTCGTGTTGTAGCCTTTTAAGTATATAAAGTATAAAAAGTTGCGTCCAATTCTTGGATCTATGTGTGTATTATTGGTTTAAAGGTCTCATTTCTCAATTGGATATGCCTTTCATTTTAATTCGATACTTTTTTACGCTCATCTGCTTGGAAGTTACAGTAACATTTCTACCATTCACTCTTCTTCTTCATCTTCTTCGCTATTATTATTTGCTTGACGTTCTTTCAACGTCAAATCTATCCTCATCATACACATAAACTCAAACAACCTCGAAAGAGTTTATAGTTAGCAACAGCAACTATTTAGCTATGCAATTTTCATAGCTCTTTTCTGCTGGCATATAGTAAAACGCAATAATGAAATGAATACGCAACGAGCCAATTTTACTCAAATGCAGTTTACTTGTAGTAGTATTTGCATGTACGAACAGTTTTCTTTTAAAGAATACATAAGTAGTAGTTCTAGAGAGAAGTTTGACTGTGTTCTGTAATAAGAACAGTAAAAACCTACAATATCCCACCTTAAAATACATCACAGAATGATTTAAGGGCTTACTTAATTTGAGAGGATGGCCGTGGCTCGACTCGAAATGCCGTCGTAAGTTTTTGAATAGTCACGACAATCAAACTTCAAAACATGCTTTCCTTTTTATACATACAAAAGTAACAGAGCGCGGTCTGAAACTCTTTTCTGTTCAAGAAAAGTAGTAATAGTAATGGCACTTACTGTACGTACGGTGCGATTACTACGATTGCTCAAAATATTTTTCTTAAAGTCACTCCGCCAGTCTAAAAAGTTTACTTGATTAGCAACAACCTGTCATACGAACGTTACTCTTCAAAATCCTTGGATTACTTTGCCTTTGTGTGTTTAGATACTTCAATATTGTTATGTACGATCTAGTTATGTTGCTGTTTGTTCAAACCCGTAATTTTCTTTCAGTGAAAAATGACGAAGACAAGAAGAAGAAAAGCATTTGAGACATTTTTTCAGTTATAGTAGTTCATATTTTAGTTATAATGTACAGAACTATATATATACGGCTTAATATCATTAATAAAGAGTCGAAAGGTACATTTTATGTTTGTGTTATGAGAGGAGAGCTACCTAAATTATTGAGAAGCTGAAAGGGCGGAAGTTGGATGAAGGAAACGTTACGCTTTTCTATTTACTCGCTGTAACACAACTCGCAAAAACTTTATAAAGACATTAATACAATTACGGTTTTATGGAAGAAAAGGGTAGACGAAGAGACGAAGATGAGACTTGTTGTTATTGAGTATAGTGCAATAGTGAACTACCGTCGTATTGACCCGTTTCCCACGCCGAGTCAGATGTTTTGTCGTCTTTGTGCTACTACACACGTTAAGAGCTTTATAATATGATCTGGCGTACTTTACACAGTAATTCAACCTAAAAATGCTCAAATACATTTTATACAGCTCTTCTAAGTAAAACGTTTGTAATTTGTTGACAAAAATTCTTACAAAGTGCTCCTGCACTTTTATAAGAGGCATGGTAAACACAGTGCTATGAACACTTTAGCAAAATCTCTATGCTTTTACATTTTGTATACAAAACTCTATTTGATGCACCTGCATAACGGATGCGATCATTTAGTTCAATTCGCAACTCTGTCTGTCTTGTAAAGAGTCTGACGCTGAATACAAGGGATTTGATTTAGTAAAGCCTAGTCAAAGCTTGAGAACTATCTGTACTGAGAATTGTAATAATTATGCGTGTAGTAGTAGTAGTAGTTAGAGTATAAGCTCTTCCGTTCTATTCAACATTCATTCAACCATCAATTCCGCATCCAAACGGATTACTTACTAAATTCAATTCAAAAAGTGACAATTAAAATTCACCAACATACTCCCTCTGAGAGATATACATACGTACATGGCTCCTGCAAGAAACTAAATACTACTAGACAAGCAAAAAAGAGCCTTGGGTTCTTCATCATGGAATTTAGATTTAGTACTTACATAACAAAACAGTACATCGTATTATACATAATTTAGTACATCTAATCACACACAAACTACTACTACATAACATTTATAACATATTTAAAATCTGTAGCTACAACATAACACAACAATCCACCCTGGTAAGTCTAAGTAGCAACAAAAAGCAACAACGTTAAATCTTCAGACTACACATTATAAAACAGCTACACGTAGTAGTAGTATATTCCTCCATGCATTTCATCAAACAACACTGAATTTCATGTAAAAAACAAAAGTTTTTTAAACTACAGCCGTGCTCTTGAATTCAGTGAGCGTCTTGTCTCGCTAAATGCTCAACGCAACGACAGAAGCAAAACGAACCACCAAACGCAACACCTTTACTTACTTTTCTACATTACAACAAGAACGGAACGTCTCATCCAAAGCTCTAACGAAACGCAGCAGCAATGATGAAGATTTTTGGGAATGAAATTCATAGTCGATGGCCAGGCGTTGTACATTATATAGTGTAGAGTATAGCAGTACCCATGTTTAGTAGCATTAGCATTTGTACGTAAAGGAAACGAAAAAGCGACAAAAACTCGGCAAGTCTCACAAATGAAATGAATGTTATGTTACTCCGCTCTCGGAGTGAGACAAAAAAATGGGCAAAAGATGAATTCATATAATATTAAGTAGTCGCATCTCATTGTCAGTAGGAAAGTTAAAGGAGCATTCATTGCTTCTTCTTCTTCGGCTCTTATGGCATTACGTTCCAGCATCATAATCATCATCAACAGCCGCAACAGCATCACTCACTAACTTACTTAAAACTTTAACTAAAGTTCCTATACTCTCCTGGCACTGTCTTTTTCTCGTGTGTATCTTTAATAACAATATTATTGCAGTAGTAGTGTATATATAATAAAATATGTTACTGTATATTACTTCACTCGAACAACTACGATTATTACTACATTTTTCGTACAATCATCCAGGAGAGTTTCAGAGAGAGAAGACTTTTAAGTCGTCTCAAATCCAAATGTAATGTAAAGAATGTTCTACTCTCCTGTAACTTAACTTACTCTTATTATATGATTACTATTATCTAAGACGTCGACAGACAGGCCAATGCACCCGTAATGGATAAAGTTAGCAATCGCTTCTATAGATTCGCCGTGTATAACGTGTAGGTATAATAAGTACACTACTGCTGCTACTACTACTACTTCTGCGTTCTGTTACAACATTGCGTTGCAAATGAAGGGTGAGACGAAGAACATCTTCCACTTCCATGTTAAACACTACACGAGTATTCAGTAGGATGTTTAACGCACAGATGAGATGATGCATCTGTACAAGACGGAACTTTTCCCTCCTTATTCGTCAGGAACACTTACATTTAATACTAACACTATATACGTAGTAGTTGAATAATGCAATATCAAAAACTGAACTGGTAGAACAGAGAGAGAGAGAGATACAGGTAAAACCGTGTCTTGTCTTTGCTACATGAGTTAACTTGATTTGGTTAGATTTTGGTTGAAGAATTTCGTTTCCTCTGTTCTTGGCGGAGGTTTAGACGTTGAGAGAGCAGAAATTGTGCAGAGAGGGAGAGAGATCTTTTGGTTATGAGATGATGATGCTGGTTTTCGTTTTCCTGCTTAGTTTTATAGATATGAGACTGCTAGGAGTTGGACGAGTACAGTCAGTCACTTAACTCGAGCTGTTGCATAACGTGGCTTGAAGCGGACGTGGACAAAGATACAAATGCAGATATCTACTCAAGATTCGTATCGGAAAGACGATGAGACGAGAAGAATCACTTTTTCCCCCGTTTCATGAATTTCCTTCCATCAAGTCTTAAACATTTAGGAGATACACATACCATATAGGAGTCTCAACGTGTATTTGGTATGCCTAAGTATATTTTGTATAATATATCGTACACACAGATGCTACATGTATTAAAGTATGTAGAATGACTAGGAGTAGGTAGTAGTAGACAGCTGTAGCATTGAATTTATCTGTGGCATATACATAATATACCTTAAATACAGTACAAAAAATTCATCGTACTAAAATCCTGTGGAAGTCTGCACATTGGCTAGGATGTTCTGAAAAAACTTTTACTTAGTAACATCATCAAAGTTACTAGCATGCAAATTTTCTGTCTAGAGTCTCGTCTACCACTAGAGAACGCATTTAAAATGAGTAGTAGTTCCAGTAGGTATAATAGATTATTCAGACACGGTAAAATAATTCTCAAGTGTATTTTATTATATTGTGTATTACTATGCAGTGTGTAATGTGAAGAAGCTTCTTCTTCACCACCACATAGTTACAGACATCTGTAGAAAATTCCACTTGTGTTGGTTACTAGTTTCAACTGGTGTATCGTATCTCACGCACTAATAAAAAAATATCGGCACAGGTATTCTATAATAGAGCTAAAAAATTAACTCATTCAGCGTAATGTGTATTATAATGTGGTACGTAACAAGGAGAAAGAGTAGAATTGCTGTTGCAGTATTATTTTATGAAGAAGTGTTGAAAAGATTATGCGAACAAGCCTATAATTTCCCATCCACGCAACCTTATGTGCCTTAATATCTGTATTGCCATTTTATTTTGCCAACAGAACAGATTAATGTTCAAATGAAACTTGAATTAGGCTGTACACAACATAAAGTATATACAACAAGGGTTATACATAGATATATACGTAGAACATACTACTACCATTACTACTACCTTGTTAAGATTTATGTATTTGTTAGCCAGACCGAAGCGAAATGAATGGTTGTACTTATAGTTTAGTGACTTACACACGTTATGCGTGTAATACTATAAAACGAAAAAAACTATTATGCATAAAATATTGTTTCTATACGTATCTTTGTTTTGTTCTTGCATTATTTTGCATGATGTATTACAGCCGTGGTGTTGCTTATACGATTATAAATATTAATGGCCTCTTTGAACTATGAACGATGATACAAAAGTCTCTAAACTCTAGTAATAAACGTGCATAGGCGTGGATTGGGATAGGAAAGGTAATATAAAATATTTATATGTACAGAAGATATTTATATAGAGTACAGATATTATTACTACTAGAATCATAGGCATTTACAGATAGTAAAATCATTATTATGCATAATATGTATGGCATCAGATACACATTCCAGATTAGGTGTATTCATATCAAAGCTCAGATCGAAAATGTTTAAATTTTAAACCAGAGACTATCGCTTATGCAATGTGCACCAAAATTTGACTTGTTCAATTTAACGTGTGTTTTGACTTTTACAAGAAGAGAAGTTGTTATTGTGTATACAATGTGGATTGCCCATTAGAAAACAATTCACTTGACTGGGGTTGTTTTGACTTCTTGGGTGTTGCACTTTTGTGTTAACGCAAGACAAGGGAAAACTCTTTACAAACCTTCAGCATTTACGTCAGGCATTATACTAGAATACATTTTATCTGGGAAAGATCTACTCTCCAGTCCAGTTTACCATCACACAAGAAGTTGGTTCAGACTTAAAACCAAATTGGAGTGAGATACTTAAATGGAACATGTATATTATGCATATGTATGCAAAGTGAAAGAGTCGCCCTGCATTCATCCCCGTTATTATTAAGCAAAACTGGAAGAGCATGAGTTAGAACTAATACTATACCTACCTAGTTGAAAAGAACAATGCTCGGGACAAATTCAAGTTGCTAAGCCATTTCTCTGTCTATTTACTATAATAATTCCTTTTCGGTGTTTGTATAAAATCATAACAGACCTCTCCTATTTATTCTATGGCGTAAATGGACTTTGTATACATACAGATACAGCAGGGCAGTTTAAAGAGAGTAAATCAAATTGCTCAAGATAAATGTTAACAGTTTATGGCAAGTCGTGTTCTATTCTTTTCTCAAAATTACGACATAACATGCAACAAAGCTAACACATCACAAAATGTTCTCTTTAGTAAAATCCACTATATATTTTCTGTGTATTCTAAAAGTTCATTCTACTGAATCTACTTCAAACTTGAAGTTTATATCGATTGATAGTGATATACACACTATACACCTAAATATTACATAGAAAGAAGGTACATACTATAGTTAAGTTACAGAGTTCTGTGGAAAAATAATTCTGAAATCAGACTTTTCTACGCCCTGCCCAATAATTTCGACTTGTAAATAGTAAATAGGTAGACGAGAGCACGATTTGGCTTGAATTGCCTTGTTCTTACATACTTAGTATTCTTTTGTAGCCCTTTAGCACTCAAATGAGTTTCAAAATGTAAATGTGTATAGTAAACAAGTGAAGGAAAGGCTATTGATTTGAATTGATTGTCGAGTGAGTCAAGAGATTTGGATGTATCTCTATCTCTCTCTCTCTCTCTACTAGCTGTTATTTCTCTTATTAGTAGTTGATAACAATAAGTGCATGTAACAGAGACGAATTTAAGCACTATAGAAGCAATGGACCAGCATGAATGTGCATCTGTATTCTGTCTATGAGAGAAGTGAATGGAATGCCTCACCAAAGAGTCCTTCTCCCACTTAACAATTTCCAAGGAATGGAATTCTAGCTAGAATTTTACATTTTACATCGGCTCTCGTAATAATAATCATGGTAATCATAATAAGGAAAGAGAGAAGCAAGGATCACAAAGTCATGGCTTCGCTAGATACATTCCTTACCTACCTACTTGAATTCTTAATGCAAAACTACTACTCTGTATGTGTTGTGTCTACTAAAAATTGGTTTGTACATAGGTATATAGACTTATTGCCTTCCTTCCTATTTACAAAATAGAAAAAAATCTTAAGAAAGAGTTGCAGTATATAGAACTATAGGTTTCCTATCGTCACGATTTTCCAATCGATCCAAGCGTTCTCTGTACTGTAAACTAAAATGTCTACCGTACTGTGAATTTGTGAACATAAAATATTAGTATCAACTTAATACATCATTTCATTTTGTAGCTATCTACATACATACAACAGATAGCATTTTGTGCATAAGTAGATAGATCGCACATGACCAAGGTAAAATATGCATATCGCCTACATACAATCATATACAAGACAACTTATTTATATACCGACAGTATGTAAAAAAGCTTCATCAAGCCTACGCATGCAGATTCTTTAATAAAATTACTACCAAGGAAAGTGCACTAGTGGCTAGTAAGGTTCTAAGAGATTTGGGATATGTTGACCGTTGTGTTGTTTTACATGTACTACATGACTGTGGTGATGTGATTAGAATATGATATGGAAGTAAGTTATATAAACAGCCAAGGAAATGAACCAAGGCTCATTTAAGATTTGAATTGATTGCATCTATATAGAGAAAATATTTCCTAGGCTATGCTATGGGCGATTCTAAATAAATATCAGCACAACTCACATTATTCTACATCCTATACCTCCAACCCTTTAGAATTACGTCCGATTTTCATTCTCTCGAATCATAATCATTAGCTTTGAATAGTACACTTTCTTCTGTGTGCATGATTTTGTGCTGGGCAACAATGCTCGTAGCAAACTAAAAGGTAAAGAATAAAAATGATTATATGTACATGCAAACAGGTGCAGAGCAGACTTAAAGAATACAGTTTAAAATTTTCAAGTCTAGTAATCATGCTATTTTATGTGAAATTGAAATTTAGAATTTATTTATGGCTAAGGAAACTAAATAACTCTGAGAGTAGTATGTAGTAGTAGAAGTACATGGAGTGGAGAAGAGAACTACTCATGAAATGAAATTAATTGGGCAGATTTGCACTTGCTTTGATTTAAAAGTGGGTTTGGCTTTCAACGACTTAAAAGTACTCACGTTAAAATACTTACTACTAGAGCCGTGCTGTTAATAATGCTACGATCCAATCGACCCTGTCCTGTTGTCAATTGATTTAGAATAGAATCTTTAATAGGATCAAGTCTTGACTAGAATACAAGAACCTTTAGCAGTAGTGCTGGCCATAATACATATACATCTATAGAATTACCACCACACGATTGTTTTATAACATGAAATACCAGATTAAGAAGCACAGGCAGGTTAAGAAAAGTAGGAGTTTGTGGAAGGATAAAAAGATATATTGATATTATACGATATTATCCGTAACTACAAGGCAGCACCGCACAGAACAGTTTTTCTTTAACAGAAACAACGCTTGAATATAACGAAGTAAACGAAGCAATAGAATAAAAAGCCACACCTTTAATTACTTTGGTATGGGGAACTTAAAATTAACTGATGTAGATGTACACATTCAGATTACAGCCACTCTACTACTCTGGTCAGGAGTCTGAGACTATTCTAGTAGTGGTAGTAAACAGAAGAAGAAGTGGAAATGCAAAGAGGTAATCTTAATCTACGGAACCTCTCGTGAGTAATGTACGTACATTGTGAATTGAGGATAAGAGCGAGATAAACACTAAACACTACAGGTGAAATTTTATGATTGCTATTGGTAATAAATGCCGGCTAAGGCTATCCCACCGGATCGCTCCAATCAATTCCTAATAATACCTGCATGATTTAGTTGTCTTCAATGAATATCATCGTATCAAGGCAAGACGAGTAAACGAATACAGCGGAATACCTTATTAATGAATGATGATTGTGTGTACGTGCCGCATTGTTAACGAATAAATCCATATGCTGGCATTTGTTAATGTTAAATACTAGTTTTACGTTGGATGGGGAATGGGGAGCAGTCAAAGTAAATGAATCTAACAACAAACTAATAGTAAGTTATATAGTTTCAACATTTATCTCCATTATTACACACGAACTGCATAGCATGTACCTACACAAAGAATTTCCAGGGATTTATTTCTATGTACTCTTGAAACTATGTACAAAATGAAATCTTAAAACAGCTAAGAGGCACAGACGGCAACATAATAACGTGTGTAACAACAATAAGAAATATACATAAATACTACTTGGATGTTCATAATCCCTGTGTGTCTATGTGTGTTTCCCCATGCACCAGGTCTGTTATTAGTATTTTTATTGCGCTGAGAGATTTTCTGTTACTTATCTTCGTTCTTAAAACATTCATCACATACGCATCACCGCAAACAGTACAAACGCCAGGGCGAATATGCTAAATGGCTGTAAATAGCGTAAGGAATGACTTGATGAATGACTAAAGACTTGTGTATTAGTCCCAGCTGAGTTATTTTATCGAGGAAGTGGCAAGAAGGAAAATAAGGTGCCGAGGATACTTAAATACTTGACATGACTTACTCAAAAGCTGCACACAGATATCGAAGCTTATTATAGACTGCGAGATTATGCTAATAAGTGATAACTCATCGTCGTTACCTCACAAGTCTTAATACAATTCGGTCCAATACATTGTAAAAGCCTTTTGTATAAACGCCTTACTGCACACAGACGAAATCCACATGCAAGTAAATGGTAGTTAAAAGAAAATGGTAATTTATTCCGCATTTTTACGAGGAAACGTATTGGATTATTTTATTTTATGCAACTACGCCGTGAGGAGCGAGCCACGAACACGAATAAGCATAGAGAGGCGACTCGCAGAGTATTAAAATGTGTTTTATGTCAAGTATTTTAGATTGGATTGGATGAAGCAAGCATTTTTTAAATATCTACCAGCTAAAGTCCACCATCCTCAAGAAATATCTAGCAGTAAGTAATCTATTGCTAAATACGTGTCCTCTGGGACTAAAGTACTTGTAATGTGCTTGAACATTTATAAGAAGTAAGTATATTACGAGAATAATCGTCTCGTCTCCGTCAGGAGGTAATTAGTATTCATGGATGTACTTGTGGAGTAAAGCTTAAGTAATAAAAAGCTTAAGATAACTCAAGAGGAGCTTCAAAGATGATTTCTGTGTACTGTACTGTAGTACGACTGTAGTAGTAGTTAACTTACAGCAAGTAACTTACTTGTTAGTAAATTACTAGTAATTCTATCGACTTGAATTTTGTATTGACTCTTCTTCTTCTTCTACTTCTTCTAGTACAGACACTTTGTGTGTGTGTGTGAGTGTGTAAGTTTTCAAGATGAATTCTTCTTCTTTCCGAATGGAATGTTGAATGTAGGCTAGGATTGCCTAAAGGTGAGCTTTAAACGCGTGAGGTCAGCCAACACAAAAAGATGTTGCATTATTTTTTATCTCAATCTTCATCTCTGTATTAAACTAACCATCTTTGTTTGTGGCCTATAGGCCAAAACAAATGAATGCATGTGTGTGTACGTATATATGAATGTGTACAGAGTGTAGTAAGCATACAGGTGCAAAAGTGACCCACATTTTATATTACATTACAAAAACTACCATCAACAATAATACTACTTAAAGCTAGTAGCAACAAAATCAAGTAAAGAACTTCTTCTCCTACTACTTCTTACTATTTAATACTACTAGCCCATAACTTACTTAGAAGATATTCCGTCTAGCCTCTGCCCTTTCCTGAATTTTTTACAATATACGAAGAGCTCTTAGTTAAAACCTTTAATATTGCATGTACCTATACCATGCATGTAGTTTACATACTGGTAAGTTGTGTAGTGTTGTGTTATGAATGTCCATTAAGATTTATAGGGAGTAGTGTGGTACAGTGCACTCTGGTTTAGCTTTGTTTTGTTGTTGGTTGGTTGTTTAGCAATAATAGTGCAGTGTGAGTATTATGATAGTATTTTCTAGTAATCTTATGTACAGATCTAGACAGACAGACAACAAGATGGCAAAGCTCCAACTAAAAATGATATAAGAAGTTAAACGTTTGAATGTATGTAATAATGTATTAGTTTGTATGTAAATATGTCTGCGAGTGTGTGTAATGTGTTATGTTAGCAAAATCCAGTTGAGATTTTTCAACGGGTGATGTCATATTATAATACTTTAAAGGATTTTATGTGATTCTCATGATGATGTGCACATAAGATTGATTACGTGTAATGTAATGTAATATGCAATAAAAAGCTTCTTTCATAGATCATCTGTTGGACTCTGTCTTTTATATACCTATATAACCATTGTAGTACATGTGTTAATACAACCTTAGACAAAATTCTACGTAGTAAAGGCTAAAAGGGCTGATAATGATAACTTTATATTTTATATAGGAAATTTAATGTAATATAACGAAGGAACCTTTTTTTCTTGCGTGTTTCTCGTTTTTTCTTTTGTAATACAAAGATATTCTTGTTTCAAACTAATAGTTAACTAAATGGATGTTACTATAGGCAGAGAAGTGTATATAGAAGTATAAAATAAGTCTGGTTTGGTTTGGACTGGACAGAGCTGAACTGGGTTCGTTCTTTCTTACAGGTATTTAACTCTGGGTCAGTGTGTACAAACACAATCCCGACTGTTTCAATGACTTGGCTTTATTAACTTGGATTTGCCCTGAGTGACTGACTTATAGGTAAGTTGGACGGGCTTTGTTTGGTGCAAGTCTGTATAGAATGAATTCTTGACTTATTGCTCCTTCACGTCCAAAATCATTCGAGAGTTGTCCACTCGACTTGGTTCTCTCATTCTGGTTCTGCAGCACCGTTCCGTTATTTCATGCGTTTTGTTATGCTGATTTCTGTTGCGTAGTAGGTAGGTTACGACTTACGTGTACAAATGCGAGATGCGCAAGATTTTCCTTGTAGTAACTTCACTATTCACACTGCACCTTATACAATCCCACACCACAACAACGATTTATCTATTTTACCTGTACTATAATGTAGTACTACTTATTACAGGTATCAATTGCCCTTGCAGACTTAACACATGCATTTTATTTCGTTACAGTACATTATAATAGCAAAGCAAAAACACAGACAGAGATAATAACACGCATCTTCATTATAAATATGTTTTATAAGGAATAGATAGGTACAGCAGCAGGTAATAGGAATAAGTAAATAAGCAATTTAGGTATTACGGTATGTAGAGTAAGTACGCGCTACAAACAACGCAGACTTCTTTGGCATTGGGTTACTATACTCTTCTTGTACAGGAGAATTTATTATTATTATTATTAAAAATATTTATTACTGCCACTGCCTATAGAAAAGATACTCATTGGATTGCTACAGGTTTGCTCTGTGGTTCGGTTCGAGTCATCTGATCCCAGAAGGTAATGATTTTTCCATTCATGTGTTTTCTCGAGTTAATTTACTACTTTAGAAACAACTCACTTCTCTTTAACCTATATCAGGCTATCTTTTTATTCTTGTAACAATAACATTAACACTACGTCACCACCTCTAATATGCTAATACATTCTGCATCCGTGCATATATACATTCATTGTACTACCTGATACGAATTAACAGGTACAGTGAATAATTTCGTGTTGGTATTCACACAGGTGTACACTTTTATGTGGTAGTTTTATCTAGAATGTAATACACACGGCTACTACTTGAACGAGTGGATTAAATTCTTCGAATGTGGTCTGCTTGTGCATGAAAGCTAATCTGTTGTTGACCACTCAATCTTTCCGGGTACTTACAATACCAGACTGTTTTATATTCTTTACCAAGGTGTTCTGTGCGATTAGCTTTTAAGAAACTCTTTGCGAACTACAACTACAATAGAGTCCATTACTAGAATTCCTGTGCACAATGCACATGTAAAATGCACCTATTAACAGCACTTGATACTTTAACTCTCTAAAATTGTCTTGTAGTAGTTAGAATACAGTTGTACTGTAAAATAAATGCAGCTTAACATTTTTACTACAACAATCAGCACATTGTAGTCTGACGAGGCTTATTGTTATTATTCTCGCATACGTTACTATGCTCAAGATAAAGTTACCCTTAGGACGTCGTCCACTAATGCAAAATCATATAAATTTCCATAGTATGTTAATCACCGTAAATGCAACCACATGGAGAGCTTGAAGAATCAAAGATGATTGTCACAGAGCAGATCATATTCACACACAAAACATTACATAGTATTATGTGTGGTACTTGTATAGGTAAGCTACTATAAGCACATTAGCAAAATTACTACACACACAAAAAATGTTTTTCTATTTCCCATGGCATTTGTACTTCAATTCGTAGTAGGCACAAGTACAGATGAATACATCAGATAATAATATGTAAAATATTATAACAGTAGTACTTATGTCCGTACAAATGTGTTATATAAAAATTACACTGTACGAATTGCTATAATAATAAAATGCATTTGAATTTACACATATTATCTGTAGACGTAGAGTAGTAGTAGCAATTGCGTGTTAGTGTTAACTCGTATTATTTGAATTACGTACAACTGTTGCCATTACACGGGTAAGTAGTAGTTATGTTATTACTTCGATGCATTCGGTATATACATACTATAATTAATATTCAGAGCAGGAACTTTTGTATGTATATTTTATATTTCTCTCTATAGTAGTATGTGTGTAATATAATGTGTGAGTATGGAGATTGTGACAATTACCGTCAACAGTTCAGAAACGTGTGATTTTATTATAAGCAGGTAAATATGAACGTTGTAATAAGAATATTATCGACAGTTTTTTCTGGCTTGTGCTACCATTCTCCTGTGCACACGAAACTGTGAACAATCAGGCAAGAATCAGAATGAAAACTCATAACGATCTGTTATCTAGACTTGAGCTGCGTAAAAGTATCTTAATCACAATCGAAATTCTCATTCTCACACTCACTCACACAAGTCCCAGAAAAGTTCGAATGTCTTGTTCAACTTCAACCTTTCCATTTCCGCTATTTCCTCAAGCTCTCACATCACTTCAGCTTTATTCCCATTCATTACACTACTGACTGTTACATTCATTTCTATAAAATCCCCCTTATATATATATATATCTATCTATCTACTAATAATAATAATATTGTTGCTGTCATTCATATTTGTACTTATATGCACACTTTTTACTTCACACTGCCATATCTGCCATGTTTGTGCAAGACACACTGTTGTGGAAAAATCTGCAACGAACGTGCAACCTGTTTTGTTTCAATGTTTATTTTAAACACAAATAAATACAGTACAATAAAAATGCTTTGTTTTACCAGCCCTCTCTGTATGGTAGAATAGAATGTAGTCTGAAAAGTTTTTAAATGCCTAAGTGTGTTTCTACGTGCATTGTACTAATAAATGTGAAGAATCCAGTCTGCATGCTGCAGACACACAGACAGAGGTATATTAGTAAACAGTTAAATGCTACACACTTAACTATAATGTAAAGTTAACATGTATATCGACTCATTGTTACAAGCGAAGTGTATGTATTAAATAGTTATAGGATGCATTAGAACTACTCACTGTATTATTATTATAGTTATTATTATGCATTTTGCGTTTGTCTGTCACAGTCGAATGACTTCTCATTCTCACTTGCATTGTATTGTAGTATTATTGTGAACAGTTCCTGTCCCGCAGGTGATTCATCAACGGAATTAAATGGCTTGAATACCAATGTACGCACTTTTCATCGTCATGAAACGCTTTGAGGTGTTTAAAAGTGTATCAACCCTCCAGAGTGAGTCGTGTTACTCACACTTCAAATTAAAAGAGAGAGAGAGAGAGAGAGAGAGAGAGAGAAACAACGGAACCCAGACCTACATTTAATTCCCTCGATTTCATTCAATGGCTTTATTATAGATTCTCTTTGTACTTTAACTAACTTACATTTATTTACAGGATATAGTACTTATGGTACTTATAAATTGAACTACATTATGATTTATACATTTTAATATAAACGTATATATATTATAGGCGCAAGAAATGAATCAAAATGCAATCGTAAAATTGCACTTGGTTATAAGTAATAATTTCAATTGGCAATTAATAAACAAGTAAATTTGCTTTCTCTGTTTTTACACATTAATAGTAAAGTGCATTTATACCGTTAATTCGTTTACTGACTGTAATATACTTATAATAGTAAACTACTTATATACCTAATTAAATCATGAACATACAGGAAGGAAATTGATAACATTATCAGCAATTAAATCTAATAAATCTGTTTGATACACCTTTTATTAATGTAGGGACACTAAACAAGATAAAATATGAATAGATGAGTAATTGCGTTCAGTGAACGCACAAAGAACGTTTAATTTTTATAGAAAGGCACACACAGTGTAGAAAATGTAATGTTGTTTGATTTTGCCTTGCGTTTAAGTACAGTAAGTGAACAACTTGACAAAACAAATCACTTAAAAACATTTAGCCCCCTCGGCAGATTCAGAATCGACTTCTAGAAATTGAGGTTAAACCCTGCTAATTAATTGCATCATTTGTCCTCCTCCTTTATTCTGCATGCCTATTAGAAAGATTCCATTAGAGTAGCATGAATATGGCAAATCGTAGCCCAAGGTACGTTTTTGTTTGTATTTATGATCTTTCTTGACTGAACTGAACTCATGCACTTACTAAGTATATTCTCATACAAATCTGAGTGGGTATATAGCTGTTATAACCCGTAATGTTTCGCAATATGCGTTAAAGCTTCATAAAACAATATTATAAACAGTCAACCACGTAAATCCTACCAGCTACAATTTGTATACACAAAATACATACAAATATCTCCGGTATAAGTAGGTACTTATAGGCTGAAACAAAGAAAATAAAACCCAACCACTAAACGTAAATGATTTTAGAAGAGCAGACCAGACAATAAAGAAAGGACAGGTAATAGTATAGTAGTACTAGTTTAAAACATGCAATGCAAATACCTATACTAAGCCTGTATATACGTGTATGTATAGTAAAGAGACTGTGTGGATCCGTGGTGTTTGCTGGTGAATGAAAAAGGTTTATACAGAACGTGTTTTGTTTTCTTTTGTTTTTCATCGTCATGATGATCTCGGTTTGAGGAGATACTGAGCGAAGAGACTTTTGTATATTCACAGACTGATATTGCTGTAGGGAGAATGCAATTTACAATTTAATTCTCGTGATAATAAGCGAAATGCAATATACATAGAAATAAATACATATTAGTATAGTGCAAGGCGTAAGGTGTATATTTTATAGATAACAAAAGGAACATTAGAGCCTGAGCAAGTTCATCTCGCCTAGGCCTGGCCAGTCAGTCTACCGTTGAGCGAAGCAAAACAAAACAGACTGGAATCCGCACAGTCTCGTTTAGATCTTAAGGCAAAACGCTGATTTGATTAGCAACACGTATCTGTTATGTGCGTCCGTTCGTACTATGGTAAGTAGTGTTATATGATCAACGTATAAAATGTAAGTTAAGCCAGTTAGGTAGATGTAAAAACATGGCTGGAGGTTCTGGGTCAATATGTAAGTCGTATCTTATTAGCTGATTTGATAAAGCAAATGAAACCTTCAGAAGGAATACAAACAAGGAAAATTCAATGGAGAAGAATAACTGTTGATGCCTCGCGGGGTTTTAATACTAATTCACGTATACGTATATTATCAAATCTACATGCAAACACCCATTACCCATTCATTCCAACAACCATTCACCAAATACACACAGACAATGGAATAATCAATGATCAACCCAATTGGCATTTCAAATCAGTTCTGATTTTAGCAATATAAATACACACACACTCTAAAGACCTCACTCTCTGCGTAAAACAACTCTCATTGACCAAATTACCAAGTTCAACCTCTCTATACAGTCTCTATCTACCTATATGCCCGACTCATCTATACGTGGCAAACTCTAATAATATTATTATTATGATTGATTATTCAAGAACAAGCACAAGTGCTGCTAAATTGTAAATACTCTTGGTCTATAGTCCATTAGATGATAATGATGATGATGATTGCGATTTACCATATGAATAATATAAGCCAAGACATATTATTACATATAGTGCAAGGAATTATTGAGAAGGTGGTTAGAAGACAGAACTGATGGATTTGATTCGTATTTATTGGGATAATATCGTAATTACCATTGTGTACACCATGGACACAATGGACAATACAATAATACTGTGAGAGATGAGAGTCTGAGAGAGAGAGAGACAGGAGGAATGCAGTGTGAGACAATAATGAGGAAATACACAGCCAACATCTGAAACCAAACCACAGTTTGGACAGGACACAGACAGAGAGTTGCTTCTTTGCTTATTGTTAGTTAGCATGAGGAACATGAGAGGAGAGACCTTAATTGTCATTTGGGAAATTGATGACATGCTATCACATCACTAACAAGTATGTAAGTATAATGTGTGTGCGTATATGGCAGTGAAGAGCTGCAGAGTGTGTCTCTCTCTCTTTTTCTCTCTTTGGTGTTTCAGATTTCCCATACACTCCTACACAGTCAAACACTTTGTTGAGTAAACAATAGTTACAGAAAAATGTCGAGAAAAAGCACGCTTCATTTTGTTCATTATCATCATCATACCACTTGACGGTAATTTAACCTATAATGGTCATTACTATGTGTATTGTATTCGAAATTTGTATTACATACAGTACATGTGTGAAGAATAAGTTATACCAGTTACTTTTGTAAATAAGCTGTCTGATTAATATTATGTACACATCGCGTCTACTTACTTAAATAAATAAAGCTGTGCACGTGAATTTTATAAATCTCACCGATAATATATGTGTCATTTAATTAACTGTGGCATTGCCATTACAATACATTGCATTCTTCAGGTATGTACTAATACCTATACTATAGAGGAGAGGATGCATGTATTTAATTGCAATGAGCCTTGTCCTAGAAATTCTAAATTTGGTCACACAGTAAAGTATCTGTGCTCTGAGAGTATTCTAAATTCTAAGAGGAATGCTCATTTAAGTTTTACTACAGACATACTGTAATAATGTTCTATTTTGTTTTGGTAGTAGTAATGTACATATAGAGGTATGTAGAATGTTGCGTGATGTGTCTTATGTATAATATGTGTGTACACGTTTTTTGTTTATTATTACCAGGACAAGACAAAGGGAAGGGTCAGTTCAGTTTCAACTGTTGCATTTCTTTCTCATGAACTATGCCTGGCGATCTCTGTGTGCACTGTATGGTTTAATGCAATTGCATTGTTGAATATCTTATTTGTATGAAAGTATAGGAGGAATATACATATGCGGTGTGGTTTGGTGTAGTACACGGGTACCGTTAGCAGCACAGCAAGAGGCGCTGACAGAATTATTACAGACTTTAATTCGGAATTTTCTCTTTTGGACGAAACACACAAGAGTTTTTCACATATTATTTTATGAAGCTGTCTACCAAGTGAATGAGCAAACCCTAACAAAATATAGAAATCGAGATAGGTAGCAAAATACAAGAACTACCACTTCTATACAGCATACTACTGTGAGTGCATGTAGTATAAGTACTCTAGTATGTACCATGTCTATAGTAAACTGCATAAGAAATCCGATAATAACAATTGAGTTAAAAC
Source organism: Pogonognathellus flavescens (assembly GCA_019776165.1). Classification (NCBI taxonomy): domain Eukaryota; kingdom Metazoa; phylum Arthropoda; class Collembola; order Entomobryomorpha; family Tomoceridae; genus Pogonognathellus; species Pogonognathellus flavescens. Next base: position 68,401 of record JABASD010000107.1, on the reverse strand, counting down.
AGGTGGACTTATATATTGCAATAGCAATCAGGTTGAACAACCAAGAACAGAACAGTACACGACAAGAACAATTACACATAAATAGTTCTCGAGACGACCGCGGCAAGTTTATACAAAACAGAAAAACTACTCTGCCCTGTGTCTTTTTCTTTTCTATCTCGTTACAAGCTCTCGTTTCTAATATTGTAAACCTCATATATAGCTCTTTGACTTGACTACTCTTCTAACTACAACAGTACATACAAGAAGAACCCATGCTTTTCCTAAGCTAATCATTTACCTATTCCTATAGGGTATGATATCGGTCATATTGTGTTATAACCAAGAAAATGCATATAAATAAGTAATGGTGTATGTAACATGGTATAAAACACCATAATTCTCCTTTGCTACAGGTAATCTTTGTTGTGTGTAGAGTTTATAGAGTTTGGGTTGAAAACTGACGACGCAATGATGATGAGTGTACAGGATAAAACGGGGAGAGAGATGCCTAAAAGACGATGCATCACGTAAACAGCATAACTCTAGCAGGACGATAAGCGAGTACCGTAATCCGTAATGTGTGTGGATTTCTCGTCGGAAAGTTTCCTTTAGTGAACATTTATCTGCGAATGTACTTTACTTGATTTGAGTTTAACAAAAAGAAGCATGATACTGCCTGGTTGATTGGAGCTCTCTGTGCCTTATTGTACACACTGTCTGTGTAGGATTTGCAACAATAAGTGTAACAGTATATATAAAACATTGCAGTATGCGACTATACTTGAATCAGCTTAGCTTAATTCCCTGTTGCCTTTTACCACTAAAATACATTACAGGTAAACTCAACTACAAAGTGCGTAAAGCAGTTCCGTACACAAAACTAGCAACATAACAGTAGGATTTCATATAGGCAAAAACATGCATGTTCTTATATCGTTCAATGTGTAGTATTATTATGGAAACAACAGGTTAGTTGACTTTGCCTATGACAGGACAGGACGGACGAGACGAGACAGTCTCTCTCACACACACACATAGAAAAGTACAGCAGCCAGTTAGTTGCGATTGCGATGCCCACACAATAATAACAACGCAAGAAAGAAGAAGAGTCAAGTCGAGTCAAGTGTCTTGTGCACTGTGTTTAACTTAAACTGTTTGCAATTACATACAATGATACTGATAGGGAAATGACTCGTTCTTAGCACACCACACGTACACGGCCAGGTGGTATGTGTGTTTAACTATAGGAATTGCATGGAGTATATAAAGTAATGTAATGCAGCTAAAATCCAACTACCATAATATACTATTACTATCAACAGAAATGGCAGTAAACGGATGGGATTTCACTTGTTTTCTTATTAGTGTCTCATATATAGCGTTTTCGTCTTCCTCTCTTGTAACATTCAATGCCTTTGCCCTGTCTCGCCTTTCATATTAGTAGTGTAATATTTTTTTATACACATTTGTTTCTTTTTCTCTACTTATTTTGTTGTTACTATTATGTATGTAGTACAACATGTAGTGTGATATCCCTTCTCTTCTTTTAACTCATTCACTATAATATTTATTTCGATTATGAAAAATGTATGAAGTTTTTCTACTGTTGGCTTCATTCATTAGTATTAGTAATATTTTACATGCTTTACATACAAACTGTAAAAGAGGTAATTGTGCCAGCGTTTTGTATTGTGTTCTGCTAATTTTCATGTATGTCTCGTACTGCAGAGATTTCCAAATTTGCCAAAAGACATAATTTTTTTCACAAATGCTCCTGGGGTTAATGGCTAATAAGCAAAGGCAGAAAATGATAAGAATTCGCAGATATAGCTTCATCCTCACATATGACAGTGAATTGAATTATTATCTCTCCTAGCGCAACTTCTACTATTACTTGGAAGTGAGGAATAATATATATTTCTATTGTGAAATGAGAAATACAGGCATACTTATTGTATATATCTAAGAAATGAAGATTGCTTTTGAATTTTGTGTATTCTTTATTCCTGCATGCAATGCATGCACTTCAGTCACTCACTATTATCTCTGTGTATAAAGTGAAGCACTACTACTACTGGCAGTGTATGTACATTCATCTACAACTCACTAAATAGTTAAGTCAACGTAAAGTTTCTCTTTGCTATCTTGTTCTTGTACACTCTTTTCTTTTCTATCATCATGTGTCCACTACTCTTCATTGAAACATTTCAAAGAAAAATAAATGCACAAGTTTCTGCAGAAGATGTGTACACAGTACATACCTACGTAGAATATTAGTAAGCAATATTATAGTAACAGAGCAATAACACAAGGAGAGAAAGATAGGATAGACGATACTCCAATAATGTATTTACATGATGATGATGATGATGAATGAGTGATGAATATATTATGAGTTTATAATACTTGGCCACTGCCACTTACACTCACTTCACTTGGTTAACTAACAACACTCGAGGTCGAACCACTTATATACATTACATGCAAAACAGAAAAGAAAAGATAAGACTCAAATTAAATGCTAATCATTTCAGTCGTGTCTTTAAAAATAGCCCGATTGCATTAGGACATGGTGAGTGAGTGAGTGAGAAATACTTTGAATTGCCAACCCATGCAAAACCAAACCAAGAACGAATTAATTTCGAGTACGCGACACACAGAATGAGGTGATGATGATGACATTAAGAATTTCAAACTGCTTGTCTTACGAATTCTCTTGGCTCTTCTCTTTTATTCATATCTTCTCATGCAACTGCATTCATTTTTCATTGAGGCAATTCTAATACTATTAGTAATACTTGCCTATATATGAATATAGAAAAAATATTTACTATAAGTCAAAGTCTGAACACGACCACAAGCCACAAGAAAGCAAATACAGAAACCTTCAGTGCCTTTGGCACTCACTTGTTCTTAATAGTTAGCATAATTTCAATTTGCAACATAGGTACACATAGATTTAGCAATGTAGTAGTAGTAGTAATACAAATACACAGTCATAGTCCACTAATAGATTTTTCTTTTTACCTACTGTAATTGACTATCCTTTCCTCACACAGGTAGGAGTAGAAGTAGAAGTATACAGATAGGACGCGTAAATACTATAAACGAATCTGCGTATCTAAAATTCGTTTATTTTATGATCTGCCCATTCATTCTTTATTAGCATTTACATTAGCACGGACCAGACTTTGTAAATATTATTCGTTTGCTCTAACAATCTACAAGTTTCTTACAACACACAGTTCCTTATAGTTCCCTCTCAACAAAATCGTGTTGGCACCGACTTAATAGCGTATTTTGTTTGTTATGTGTTCATTGTGTACACACACTTTATATACTACGAAAGTGTTTATATAGATTTTCAAGTTGGTTAGTTGGCCAGACTTCCAGCAATAGAAGCATTAGAAATATATATACAGTCTTTCATGTTGCAGTAGCACATACAGACGTGGCAAATGAATGAGCAAATTTTGCCAAGCCCAACAACAACAAAACACAACGCAAGTAGGAAAGGAGAGGTATTAAATAAAAATTCTTAATAAGCTTTTGCAACTTGTCTTTAAAATGTTCTTGCCAATAGTTTCTAAACGAGAATACATTAAAGAGGGTCACAAAATTCTATATAGAATATAATCAGATGTCCATATATACAAATAGATATAAACGACTTGATGTTTGGGGATAACAAGACACTTAAGACAGACACTCCCTTAATTAGGCACACATTCATCTGTAAGTTTGTGTTTGTAATAATCTTTCATAGGTGTTTTGAATCGTATACGTGTATTATATTCAAAACAGACTCTCTCAAGACATTGCAGTGTCACCTTACAAACTAAATGTAACATAAAGCCATAAGAACAAGGTGTAGGTAATATTATACTTCTAATTACATATTATTATTATGCATATAGATTAAAGATTATAGTATACATAACAATATAAGGCTTTTTTATACACGAGAAGAGAATTGTTCTTTTCTTTGTGTTCTAAAACTCTTCCCTTAATCCGCACTAATTAAAATCTGAGCACAATGTCCCACTTTCGGCGTTGACTTTCCATTCACTTGAGCATTCGATTCAACAAGTGTCCCAATATAAATGCCAGATCTTTCACATCATATAACCCTAACGTACTACTAGTAGAGACCAAGAGGTTATTAACATGAAAAATCTCAGCAGGGCAATACAAGTCAAGCCAAACCGTGTGTAAAGATTTTTACACTGCATACCAACAGATAACTTTCGTACTGCTATTAGTGTGTCTATGATACAGAGTCTTTAAAGAATGGACTAGAATTCAAAATTAAATATAAACAGATCGCCTCAATTCAAAAAGACATGGAAAATACCTACACACACATCATACCTTAAAAATGTGGGCATACTAGCAGAGTAGTACACGTACTACGCATTGGTTTCTTAGAACGATATGAATACATTAAGCTACTATATATATATCTGTGTGTAAGTTTAGAGAACTACTAAAGCTGTACGTATGTGGTATGTGTAAGTATTCATGTACGAAAATGCAGCAGAGATTGTTTGACAGCTCATTTTGTGATTACAATGTATTTCCTTTTGCAATAACTCATTTCTCGCCGGCTCTCGGCTTGGCAAGGAGATAAAGAGTGCATGAATTCACGAGCTGATGATTTGACTGCTGTGGCACTCATTGGTCAGGCAGGTCTTTAGCTTTGTAATCTCCCTGTGTTGCTTCGCATTATGATGTGTTGTAGTTGTGTCAATGCCAATCAGTTTAAAGTTTAGGCCAAAGCTTTGTAAATATGAATGTACTACTGAATACTCTGAATACTAACATATGATAATACTTTTGTACATGTTCTAATACCAGTAATATCCATCACACAGAAACATCTGACCTCAATCTGCCGGTCATCGTTCGTTCTTTCCATTTCTACCAAAGAAATCTATTTACCTTCTTCTTCATTCTACTACTATACATAGTAATAATATTCTCCAGAGTGAGAGAGAAGAAGAAGAATGTAAATTCTATGTAATGTACTGATGTGAGTAAGAAGAGCAAGAAGACACGACATACTACAGTCAGTGATCGTCATTGTGCATACATTAAGATGGTTTATGGCGTGAGCACACAGAGGTAAGTGGGTTCGTTCATAAATTGTACAGAAAACAATAAATAAAATATAAAGAAGCACATCAACGGGCCAAGCTACGCAAAATTCAAATATTTCACCTCTATTGTGTATATTTTATTGGCAAGGATCCGAAGAAGGAATGCTGCCACATTACATTATCTTCTGGTGCATGCCCACACTCCAAAGTCTACCTAGGCCAACACAACAAGCCCAAAATCTCAAGTCAGGTTTTCAATTCAATTCTCTCAGTTTTCTGCTGACAGTTATTTACTCAGACACGAACGAATGAACGATCCTCTTGAATATCATCCGGCTTTGCCACATACATAACGTAGTTTGTAGTATAGTGTTGCAGTAGTAGTAGTAGTAGTAGTAGGTATATTACAAAAATATTTTCTGTGTAAACCATTGCCTTTCTTTGCCTGGTGGTGGTTATAATTTATAATATATGTTACGTACGTAATACGGAGCCAAATCCCACATGCATATGTAAGATGTAACTCCTAGTAGTAGTAGTAGGATTATCAAAAGATATGCATTTGGGATTTAAACTGCCTTGACTGTTTACCTGTGTATCAAATGAGTAAATGAAAAGATCCGTGAGCAGTTCAATGTGCACCGTGAGGTGAGAGAGACAACAAAACAAGGGTCTAACAAATTGACCCATAAACAAGCTCACTACTCACACAGTCACATCACATCAGCAAAAAGAGCATCTTTATAGAAACCCAATGGAATATCATAAATTTCTGAGAATTAGAAACACGAATTCTTTCCACTCTCGAATTTCACTATAGGAATTTACTCACTCACTGCTATGTTAGACTGCATTGCAGTATCTCTGTGCCTACACTTGAGGTATTGTATAAATTGTAAAAAATGAACATATTTCTGCATTGCATTGAGTTGCATTTCTGTTGTTGTTGTTGTGACTTGAGTAGTTTCTGAACTAGAGAAGAATAAGAGGAAGAAATTCAATACAGATACTTGTAGGTGATAGTGAATGCATTTGATTAACCATGATTCATGATTCGAGTGTCCTACTGCTTCTAAAAACTAAATTCAACTCATCAAGTCGAATCAAACGAAACCAGGAACCAGAGTAATTGCAACAACGAACAATGAAACAAGAAAATGTGATCACACACACGAGACACATGCACAAGAAATGAAATGAATCACAATCACCAAACAATGCCTCACTCTTCAATGTAGCATTACACACTCCCGTCACTTAAATGTGTGTTAAGCTATACTGAAAATACACATGGACTCACATAAAAATCTTCACTAGCTCATTTGGTACCTATATATGTCTTCCTATGTTTCTTTCTTTATTGATGACTGAAAAAAACCTTTTTGACTGTGTGTAGGTAAATTGCACGAGTATCTTTGCTCAGGCAGTTAAATTTAAGTAGTAACAGAAGTCTGAAGGACTGTACCTAAAATTACCTGCATTGAAATCACACAGGGCAACAAGGAAAGACAGAGACAGAGACAGAACAGACATTCATTGCATTTTTCGAGTTGGAGTATCCGTTTGTTGGCGATTGCTCCGTATTTCGTGTTGTGAAGAAAGGTTCATGCATGATATTCCATTATTAGGATTCCCACACTTACATCTGAATGCAACAGGAGGACAGGACACTTTAATTTATTTCACTAATGCTACATTCTACCTTGTACAATATACGGGACTTTTCTGCTCCACTCCACATATTTACTAGCGGTTCTATACCTACAATTCTTTCTAAACGTTACAACATGACATTGTACATCCACCGAGGTCCTACATGCATACATTATTCCTCCTATACAGTAAACTGACATTTGTAAACATAATATATGCGTTTGTACCTATAACATATTATAAATCGTATAGCATTCCATCCCTTGGGGATTCTTTCTATTGTATAGTATAGTATTTCATTATTTGTTAAAGGATTGCAATTGCAGGATGTTATGTTATGTGTGGTATGATGGCATGAGGACATTAGGGTAGGGTCTTCCGGTTCCCTTACTACATTTTGTGTCCTGTAAGTAAGACCTTTACTTTATTGTCTGATTGTATTTAACTCATGTTCGTACATTTAACACAGACATTTACACAAGTACTAAAACTCAAAAGCCACCTACGCTACGTGTGCGTTCAACCGTTTATTTTTCAACAGCCGACACAGCTCTCTGTTCCATTCTGTTATATATTTATACCATTTACATTTCCATTCTCATAACAAACCCAACAAAATAATTTATATTATTTACCTAGATTTGTCCTTCAATTCTTCTTTTTATTATTGCTATGGCCAAGTGCATTGCTTTGCATACAAATGCACAGATTATTTTTCCTATCATCATTCTGTCGTCGTGTCTTTCTGACTCACCCGAGAGAATCTAAGGTGAACGCATATTATGAAAAGCCATAATGATATTATATTTCTATGTAAGTAGGAACAAACGAAATAATATTTCGTAATGGATGATGATGAGCTAACGTTAACGTAAAACGTAAACATTAGTAACACCAACACCTGTAGGTAGGCATGTGTTCCCATTGTGTCTTAATGGTACAGTTGAGTATTAAAGATATTTATAGCCACATTGAATTGTTCTGTTTCTAAGCCGCAATGTCGTCGTTTCTGCTGTGTCAGTAATATTTTAAGGGCATCTTCACTCAACAAGTGTTTTTCCATGTGACTCTCATTCTGATTATATAAACGATACAAAAACTATATAGGTAACCTAACACAGAGAGAGGGACACACATCTGTGGCAGCTTACGATATTATACGGTATAATATGTATTTCTCATAAGAAAATGAGAATATGAAAACATAAATCATAAATACAATGAATTCGACTAAGTTGAAGAATGAAGACTCATGGTATAGACTCATGGAAGATATAAAGGAAAGGACGAATTGTGACTCTGACTTATACAAGTCGGCTTGGAAAATATATCATGCTTAGTGCCAGTGCGATTGCAATTGCAATGCAAAGTGTAAAGGTGGTGGTGGTGGAGCACACAGAAGAGCCAGACCAAGACAGACAAGCTATAAGCAATCATAATAATAACAATAACAATAAGATAACAATACCAGTTGAAGGATTTGTAATTCCATGCACTGTGTACTAGAAAAGTATTGTTGTAATCATATTATATTAGTGTTACACAGTACCAGTCAGTATTCCTTTAGGTGTAAGAAGTCCTATATAAAGATATAAGGGATGTAATAATGCAGTGTGCAGTAAAATGTTCGTAAAGTTCCAAGTGACCGAGCCAAGTGTACCGTAAATCCTTTACTCTTGCTTTAGACTATGTCATAATTTATATTTAGGCAATAGAATAGTAGTACAACATGGCACATAGACAGAAAAGAGAATAAGAACGTTCAGTTAAATAACACAAGAATCCTCCTGCCTTGTCGTTTGATGTTGCTCTTATCACATCGCTTTACTCTCATCCACACCATAAATATATTTCATTTCTTTTGTAATGGCAGTCGTAAGAAAAGTATAAAATCTTATTTCCGATTTGAGCGTGAGCAGCATTTGGGCTCATTCTTTTTTACAGCTCTGATGGGATCAAGCTCATCACAACACTTCATGTTGATATTTAGACTTAGATATTACTACGAATAATTTTTATAAGCCTAACACAGGCAGCTCTTAGATATTACTACGAATAATTTTTATAAGCCTAGCACAGGCAGCTCTTAGATATATTACTACGAATAATTTTTATAAGCCCAGCACAGAATTTTATGAGGCACACATTAAAACGAAACATTATATTAGGAAAAGATGGTATAGAAGAAACATTGCAAAGGATACCTGCAACATACGTGTAGCAAGTATTTTTAAGAAGCTACCTATGTAGTTTCTTCTGCAATTCGTGTATAGAATGGTAGTAAACTAAATACTACGTGAGAATTATCCGTGTGTACATTAGTTTGTGTACACACATGAAAACAGTGTGTTTGATTTCGCTGGCTGCGTTTTACGTTACGTCACGTAATGCTGTGTTTTGTTACGATACGTTAGATTTGATGAGGCTCTTTATTCTGAATCTTATATGACGTAATCACACTAGTTACTAAAACTTAAAGTAGATTACTTAAAGGATGTACTTATACGCTGAATTATCTCTACGAAGGCAAAGTGCATTGTATACGCAATGAATGTGCCATTCTCTAGTGTTTTCATGATTATATCTCTATATAGGTACTTTACTCACTCCTCTCAGGTATGCGACGTAGTTTTTAGAAAAATTCTTTGCATACTTTTACACGTACTGTTTCAAGTTGTGGGTTTTGGGCCGAGAAATAAGATGGACAATAAAATATAAAACTTTGTTCAGTATCTGTATAGTAATAATATGTGCAACGTGCTAAGATATGATTGTATGCTCTACGAAGCTTGTTATTCTTTCATAAATTGCGGCCTGAACAGTTAGGTGCCAACAGGAAAGGCTTCTAATGCTAATGCCGTAGTAAAGTAGTCTCATATAGTGCAGAAAATACAAAGTGTGTAGTCGTACAGATACTAGACGTAGTAAAATACTAAAAAGCTAAGTGAAACTAAAGAAACGTGTAATAACTTGATACACAGTGTATTACACTCCGTAGAGTAGATATTAGTGTGTTAAAACTCGTGTCTTTTAGTCAATCTCGGACTGTACTGTATATCACACACTCCACTACTACCAGACTACAGTACTACCACAAACAAAACAGATTACACTACCGCACCCGCTAGAAAAGCCAAGAGAAGAGCTTCATCACTTCTCTTTCGTGCACATCCACACATATGACGCATTATTATCCTCATCATGATTATTATGAATGTTGTGTTAGTGTTGACTTGAGTATGTATGAGTATCTACACACAGACTTGCTAATAAGTATTATAGGTAGTAGCAGGAGAGAAGGAAGAAGAAAACTGCAATGCAGCTAGAAAACAGATACAAATATAATACACTTAGGTAAGTTAGTTAGAAAAAGAAGAAGAGAACCGTATGATATGCATGCATTATGTATTTTATGTAGATATGCATTGCTTTTGCTTATGGGAGATGTGGTTGAAGTTGCAGAGAGTGTAGTGGTAATGGAAATAGTAGTAAGAAGGACAAGAGTGCAATACGTATAAGTGTAAGAAGAAGTTGGCATGGTTTGGTAAAGTAATTCTCTGGTTAAGAAAGACTAGACGGAGAATGGCAGTGCAGTGGTGGTGGTAAAAGAGAGCCAAGCAGGAGATGCCCACTTTACCTACTAACTGTAATCAAGAATTACATTAGCATTTTAGTAGTTTGTTCCTATACTGTTCGAAGTAATATTCTTCACACACCTAAACCAGTATCATATTTACCTCTTCATCTTTCTCTGTTCATCAAATGAAGTTTTTAGTCGTGGCAGGGCACAACAGAAGCGAACAGAAACAACGCATAACAACAACGGAGCTTTTCTCTTAATTACGAACTAATATGCGTATTTGGCGCATTTAGCACTTGTAAATAATGCACTATACTCTTTCTATGTAATTAGGCACACAATCTACAATGAATATTACTAAACATTAAAATTACTCCATTCCAAGTCTCAAGCAATTTTTATGAAATTCTCGATACATTCATTCTCTTGGAAAATCTAGTATGGATATTATATACAATAAATTTCCATGACATAGGATTTTGTACATGAATTCAAGATGAGTATATTTATTTTGTACTGTCTACTGTCTACATATTGCAATATTTGTAGTACTTAAAAATATCAAATTCTAACAAAGAAATGCTAGACCTATGTAAGATATTACTCTGAACATTCAGAGTCCCAGTTGAACAGGTTGTTTATATTTATTTATGTGTGTAGTCTACTGCGTTTTTTTATTCGTAATTTTTTTAGAATACTATATGAAGCAAGTGTTGGATGGATTACCTTTTACCTTTACCTATATTTAAACCAATATTAACTGGCAACCATCAAGAATGTGATTCGAAAGTTAATGTGTGTAAGTACTAGTTTTATACACAGTAATACATTTCTGCGTGAAGATGTAGTAAAAAATGACCATCGTCTCAAGACTTTTCCCATACACCAAAGTCAGTAGGTAAGTTAACATGACATGCATGCACCCATAAGCCAAATCAACCTAGACAACTATATAAACCATATTATTATTATTCCACCTGCAACAACACGTTTGAAATATACACCTTAATTTTTATACCAACAAAACTTTACCACATTTATCAGAATAAATGGTACAATTCATTGCAATTCAATCTACTGTTGTTTCTATATCGTGCTGCACTAATGGTAAGTGTAGTAAAGTATAAATAAATTTACATTCACTCAACTACTGTTACTCTTTTACAATGCGAGTTATACTTTTTTTATAGCGATGCTTTTATTTCGCACGTATATCCAGTGCTACCTCTTTTATATAGAAAATTAATACTGTAAACAGTACAATATTATTTTCTACCATAGTAGAGCTACCATAGAGTGAGTTGATCAAGTCTCATAATTCGTAATCACATTCGCATTTGTATTTATCAGTAGAGTACATCTTTCACAGTCACACTCTTGTAGTATATGACATAACGCAGGTATATAGACAAGGGTAATCAAAGCAAGCGTAAAATATTTATTACACATAGAGTACCTAATATGTACCTGCACAGAATGTCTTATTGTAAACAAAGATAGTAATCTCTGAGTGTAAGCTGAAACTGAAACTTGATTACTGATTAGGTAAGCAAAGTATTAATAATATGTTAAAGGTAGGAGGTACGCTTGTAATAATTGTATGTAATATTATTACTATTCTTATATGGAGGGACTTACGTAGTCGGTACCTTGGACATTGGAATGGAAATACCAGATTGCATTTTTTTTCATTTGCAATATATATTTATTATTCGTATAGTAACAAAACAGTTGTACCTATAGCGGTTTGGTTTGTACTGGATTTGGCCAGGTATACAGATACCTACAACAAACAAGTAACACACTAACAAAGTTAAACTTAAAAGGCAAACCTGTAAAATGAATATGACGAAGAAACTGACAAAGTTTTCAGAGAATCTCTATAGTGGTAGACAAAGTAGCACCAGCTACTAATTTCCTGAATTCAGAAAACACGTTATCGTCGTAGCAAAAGCCTTGCCTTGTCTTTGGGTGTAGTTTGACTACAAGAACTACTGCCACTGCGATTATCATACCAGGTATGGGTTTTAGATTAGGCTAATCTCATTCAACGCTTTGAAATTCACAACCTAAACAACGACAAAACAGTTTCAAGTTGTAATATTATGATATTACCGTATAGTAAGTGGTAATCATATGAAAAGCCTTGCTCTTGGTTTAATAAATACATTAAAACCAAGACAAAACACAATCTTTTATCTAGAAAGGATTCAGCTTGAAGCAATCTAGTTTACTTACGGACAACTGTGACTGTGCATGTGTGTGCGAGTTAAATGATATGACTCTTCCAAGAAGAAACAAACACACATTCAACAGGTGAGCAACAACAACGGTTTTACCGACGTTTTACTTACTGCATACTAAGAACTACCAGTAGTACACTACTATAGTCCCAAGAGAGAGAGACATGTAGATTAGCAACACACAGTTGTAATTGTGATGAAGAATCATAAATAATGTTAAATACATAGTAGGTATGTGTGTAGTGAGTAATTCTCTGTATTATTGTAAAGTAAAGCAAGTAATAGTGATATAGTTTTTATTTTTTTTCTCGAGGAGAATGTAAAATCCGTGTATGTATGTATATCTCCACGCGTAGTATGTGAATATGCGTAATGATGAGAATGTTTATGCATTTGAATTTTTACAATACACAATTGTTCACAAGAAGCTTCAGTCGTCAGAGAGGTAACACTTCATAAAAGCTACTGAAAATGAGTCAGCGGGTATATTATGTATGTAATGTAATGCACAAGCTCGATTTTCCCATCCTTTACCTCAACAAGACATAAAAAATTCGAAATAAAAATCAAGTCCTAAAAAAGTAACTTTGCCTCTGTGCATTAATAGCGTAAGCTCCTTATACTACTCGAGTGAATGCATAATGGGCTTCATTTCCATGAATGGGAATATATTAAAAGTACAAGTAGTCTCAACTCCATAGCCTAGAAACACTCTCGGATTGCGACTGTACCTCTCTGGATGGATGGATGATTGAGTAACCAAACATTTGCTATGGTAAAGTAAAGAAGCCATTTCGGTCACATAATACATGCACCTATCTGTATATCTTCTGTCGTAGGACTTCTGTACATACCATACATACGAACATATAATATAATCGTAGCTATACATTATAATATTTTAACTGAATTGAATTGACATGACGGATTCTGTACATAAAGCGTTCTGCATATGGGCATGACATGAGTCGTTTACCAATCACATAACAAACACACCACACTACGGCAATAGCACAAATCTCCACACATACACACATTACTACATACAAATGCAATGCCTAAGGAATGGCCTGATCTCCTTTAGCTTTCGTCTCGTCTTTCTTATTCTTATTGTCTATCTATGGCTCGTTCGTTCGTGCTTGCGTGGACCATTGTAACGTAACATAACCTATAAAATATATTTATTTATACGTGCATGTGTCTGTAGCCTATTTTATTCTAGATTTTATAATAATAATTGTATGTTCTGTATTTCTAGTATTGCCTGTGTGAGTGTGTCTGTAAGTGTTAGTGTGTACTACCTGATTCCAATTCGAACTAAAAGGGAAATGCACTGCATGCTAGGAAATAAATCAGAAGAAGTTGGCAAACTTTGAGTGACTCTTGACTTGCTTTGCTCTTTGATTTCAGTTTATGACGATGATGTGTATTCATCTCTCTCTATAGTTGGAAGTGTTCTATATAGAACATTACCTACATTGTATAGTTGCTGGACTGGCTATTCCAACTACACGTAATGTTCATTGAGCAAATCTGTGTGTGTAAGCGAGTGGGAATTAAATAGCCGCAACTTTCTATCTTCATCAAAGAAAACAAAGTACAGCTACAGAATACAAAAGGCGAGAAGTAAATGCTTTTGGCTGAATTTCAGAATTTGTTATAAAGTTAAAAGGATATTGTAAATCTACAATACATCACAGTTTGACTGTTATGTGATAGAGAATACGGGAAACAAACAACTTTTCGTACATAGCTGCATACCTATTTACCTATAGGTGTCCAACAAACAATACAGTACAGGTTCTTAAAGTAAAATGTCAAATCAACTATATAAAATAACACGAAGACAAGTCCCATAGCGCATATTACAGCGATATCATCATCACATACTGTACATACCTCATATCCATTAACAATCATCAGTAAAATCAAAGAGTGCATGTAGGTAATGCAATAAGTAGTAGTCTAATGCCTGCTTTAATAGTATTTACGTGTACAACTTCTATATAAGCATCAATTACTGTACTGTTACATTACATACCTTAGATACGATTCGAATTCGTAATGTTCAATTACAAAAACTACTACTACTACTACTAGCAGGTATTTTACAACTTTGTACTAATACTTCTCAGGTGCAGCATTCTTTTTACTTCAGGTGTATAGCATTCTTTTTACTTCAGGCTAGATTACATTACGTTGTTACATTACAAGATGATGTCAGATGTCAATTGGGGAAAACTAGGAAGGAAGGAAGCCAATGTAAATAAGTGAAGCCATAATAATAATTCTAACCTGACTACAAAGAACACAGAGCACACTTCATGTAATAGTTTCAACGTAAGGCAACTGGATTCCATTAGTGTGCCACGAGTCAAAACAAAATGTTCCTACTACCTCATGTCACTTCTTACATTACACATTTTACTCGAATGAATTACAGCACAACAAATAATGCAAACAACACATTATAAGTAATGCATAATAGGAAGAAAGCAGGGAGACACGGACACCAAGAGATGGCAAACTCAATAATCTTCTCTTATTAAGCATTTCTTGTCTAGATGCAATCACAGCTTTCGATTATTCAATTTCCCTTCCAACTTATTTATTACATGCAAGACGAATGCCTCTATAGAACTTTTAACAAGTGTAAGTGTGTGCACCATTCGCTTTGGCTTTGTTTGCATTGCATTTTTCATTCTCCCTCAATTTAAAATTCTTAAACATTACCATTACCTACCTCCATGAGTGAAGTCGCCACAGCACAGCCACACATTAATAAAAGAATTACAGGTTTTATACAGGATGAGACAGTACGAAAAAAAATCTGCATTGCCTACTACTACCTATGCAGGTGAGACACAAGAAGATACACCTGCTGATATTATATGGAACGGATATAGTATAAAGGTAATAAGTAATTGTACTCGTATATTTCCACCTGCCTTGTATAGAATTGTAAAAAGTAGCAGTCTCATCATGTGCAGTTCTACAGTGCACACATTTGCATGTAAATAGTAAATACAAACGAGATGGACAATGTTGATGTTATGCACACAGTAACACACACGGATGTATTGATGAAGATTTCGCGATAGATGATAGAATGCTGCAGAAGCTAATAGGTTATGTATAAAAGAAGTAATGCTTGTTACAACAACAATAATGTAGTAATAGTTTAGGCATAACTTACCCACAACTCATTATGAAGACTTCCCGTGTCCAACTTTTGTGAATTTTTCGTAGTTAGAGTGTAGTTTCCTTTATTTTGCCTATTTCTTGTGCTTATTAGCAGATTGTACTACAGTCATGTATTTTATGCAAGTGTCGTCTTGTGCGATGACACTCCTCTTTCAACTTTCTGACGAATATTTTAGCAGTTAGTCACTTGACTTGATTTTCACTCACTTTTCTGTGTATACTATTATGCAAATCACTTGTCGTCATTCACAGAATATTTTCAATTTTCTGTCGTATACAATTACACACGCAGTACAGCCAGAGCTATCATCTACCACCATGCACCTTCTTTCTTGATGATGATGATGATGAGGATCGTAATAACACCAGAGGAGTATATACCACCGCCGACATTAGTTAGTTACATTTCAGACACGGCTACTGCTGATTTTTGATTTCCTTATAAACTTCCGATAACAAATTACAATTAGGTAATTAGTTATTCCATTCACTAACTGTATAGTGAGGAAAAGGTGTGTGTGTGTGGTAGACTGGCAGGTACGATACTGAATACTCTCACAGTATATATATGCACAGACAGGTATTCTCCCCGCACTCTCTTATTAGTGTAATTGTGATTGGAATTAATTAGGCAGAACTTCTACAACTCAACGACTCTCTCAAATAGAATCTAATCTCAATCGCACAAGAAATGCCCAATGAATGAATGAATTGACGAGGAATCCAATCAAATCAAACTGCATATAGTATAGGGGGTATTGTGTAGGTATAGTAATACAAAATCCTACGCTTTCTTCCAGACACTTCCGTACTAATTAAAAGGAACAGAGAAAAGAATGCAAATCAATGCAGTCTCGTTAAAACTGTAAAGGAATATTGATGAGGGATATAGTATACTACCTATAAGAGTTGTATATGTAAAGTAGGTCTGGATGGATTGGAATGGTATGATTTTTAATTTTGAGCGTGCTGTGCACGTTAGACTTGTCGTTATTAGTTGTGGAGGTGGTGGTAATGGTGTTGAGATTTGATCCTTATTTGCTTTATCATTCTTGTATCAGTTATTTTATTGTGAGTGATTGTTGTAGTAATAGAAACTGAACTGAAATATTATTTTCATCCCGAGTCAATTGAAGGAGACGAAAAGGCCATGAGTTTAACTTGGCTGTGTAAAGAGATATACAGTGTATTACTTCATAGACAAATAATAAGAATGGATAGGGAGCTCACAGCTCGATCATGAAAGTGAACTCTCCAGGTGGTAGGCAAAGCTAATCTTGTTATTGCTAAATCCTTCCTCAGTTCGCCCCTCGTCTTGTCATGATTCGATTAGCTTTAAAACTTAAAGCACACTCAATACAGTAAATAATATTTCTGTTGTGCTAAGCTGAGTTGTACCTTCAAGTTTTTTCTGCTATGGTAAACCAAGCCAGGAAGGACCCAGTCAAATACTCTGTTAGCTGAATTACAGTACAATACGAGAACAATCAATTATGACAATTTACACGTAGTATTGTTGCGGTGTCTATTGTTATTTGCGTTATTGGTTGTCGATTTCCAGTCTGTCTTAGACACAGAATCACGTAACTCTCCTACTCTTTTTTCTTGCAGCACACACAGCAATAATTCAATTAGTAACACACAACACTCAGTTGTAAACAGTACAAGTACGGTCATACAATGCTAAATAACACGTACTACAAAAGAACAACACATACACACAGTCTCGTCAGTGTCTCAATGAAATAATAAGAAAAATGAGCCGTATCTTTGACCGAGGTGTCAATCAACACTACACGCACTCGTCTAAATTATTATAGGCATCAATGAAAACAGCCCACAGAAATATTCAGTCACTACTTGTCTAAATATAACGAAACTGTTTAATAATTCACATGTTTGTTGTAGGCGTAGGTGGACGAAATTGGAAACTACTATCCGCAAGCATGAATGTGTGAGGAATGTGTTCTTCTCGTAAAAATGTAAACTATCTGAGTAATTTCATTGATAAAAAGAGGACAAAGCAGTTTAGTCCGTGTGTGTATAACTTTGGTTGCTATAACTTGTGCTAGGACAAGTCGATAAAAAGTCGTGGGGAGAAATGCAATGTAAAAATATTTGTGTGTGAGTGTGTGTACTTCTACTCTACTACTACTACTTGTACAACTATGTTCTGTTTGTATGGAAGAGAGTGAGACAGCAGAGCAGCAGAATGGGCTAATTATGATTATCTCGGACGGGCTTGAGTAGTACAGCCACAGCCTTGGAAGAAACAATCGTACTGAGCCACAGAACAGGTGGAAAAAGTCGAGGATAAGAAATTCTCAAAGGGTTGAGCTGTTCACAACGAAGGAAGGAGGGTGGAAAACTTTTAATGTGTGAGTTGCTTTGCTATATACGATACGATACGAAAACAACGTGCAATGTACACAGACACACAACACAGGCGAAATGAAGACAAGGCGAACATTGTACATTACATACTACATTACCTATAATAGAGGAACATCCTAGTTGTTGTAGAGCTTATCGTATCTGTAGTAGTACAACCAGTACCTAGTACATTTACTACTTACTAACTCTCAGGTGTTTCTAGTTTAACTCTACTTTGCTTTGATCCAATGCAGCTCACAATCAGTTCTCTGTATTTTGTACTAGTAGCTCCGTCCGTGTGATATATAGAAAAGTAAGTAAACCCCTTCTGGCTTTGCTTCTCATTCTCTCTGATACTCATAATATAGCCATCAGCTATAAAAGACAACACAGAAAAGAACTTTAGGCAAAATACATCATATAATGCATACACGAACCATTACCACTCTGCATTTCCATATAGAAGACATACAACACGCCATATCACACCAGGCAGTCACAGAGAGGTATCTCTTTAAAGCTGATTACACTACCAACTTAGGCTTCATGCACTAAACACAAATCAAATGCATATACCAGGTAAATACTAACTTAATAATATTCCATGCTATATACGATGAGATGACATACACAGACACAGTAATAATCCACAATCGGACGGGAGAATGCAGAAAATATAATACTGGCACCAACATCTATCTCGTTCCTAGCAAATCTAAATTATGCTCAGAGCAGACCACAAGATTTATATATATTTACATGTGTACGATTTACCTATCTATCCATTTCACTATGTGTGGATGAAATTTTTAGACTGTATTTAGCATTCCATGTGCAAATGTGCACACCAAATTGATACCCTCAACAATATATACTATAAGGACAAGGAGCTTTGTAAAAGTATATATATAATACTCTGGCATTACTTTTTACTTATACATACTTTTTATTTTGGACTCTTTAAAAATAGCTCGAAGCTTGGAAAGGATCTCTTTTGTTGTGAATCTGTGTTGTCCATAGCATACTTATTATTCTGTATAGATTATGTGTGTCTCATATCGCATTATTACATGCGAACATCTCGCAAGTCACAACTTACCTGTATTTCTTACCTCTGTAATTTATATGCAATATTTTTTGCTACACAGAGAGTCTAGTCGCAAAGTCTCAATTGCCAATGCATAGTAACAAGTAACAACAATAAATAATGTGACTGTGTATGTATTTTTTTGCCATTCTTCAAGATATTTATTTGTGGTAGGGTAGTGTATTAATACTGGACTAGTAAGAATAAATATATACAAAGTGCATAATACCTAAAAAGTGCCTAAGTAAAAAAATGAAAAGCTGTCTCTGTATAGATCATATCATCTATCATATCATAAGTGCATTGCAGTGTGCTACACCTTTTTGGTCTGATTGATTGACTTAATTTTAATGGGAAAATATGTATCACATCATATTACAGGAGATATAAAATATATCCACATATAGTACTATACCTTGAAATGAAATGGACATTGCATTACGATGATGTACCATACACCCATCGATCGTAGATCATTGTAGTACGCGAACATTATTATGATATGTGATTTGATTTCTTTTCAGTTATTGCAATCTTACGTATAGGTACACAAAGATCATATTAAGTTTCTCTTATTTGATTTTGTCATTGATTGCAATATAATTCTGTATTGTACTAAGCTCAGAGATCAAAATTATACACTTTGCTTTCATCAGGCAACAATACAAAGAGGAGGGTAGAGTTGTGAGACACTTCATTTCATTCTATGATTCCTTCAAAGATTGTTCCATTAATAATAAAAATGTACTCGATCTGGATATGCCTATATGCATTATCTGTATAAAAAAAGAACGAGAATGGTGTGCATTGTACATGGACGGATGGAACAGTAGGAAAGGAACAGATTTAAAATTAAAGCAATGTGAGAATATAATGGAGACTTATCTGTAACAGTATAGTGTAGTATGTACTATTATGTTGTTACGATATTTTTATCAATGATAAAAAGTTTGCTTGATATTGAGTAGGAAGGTATATAAGAGTATTGCCATTACTCCTATCGCTTACTACTACTAGAAGAATATACTCGTCATCCGATCCCTCTCATTGATTTATACAATGGTTGAGGTATAGTTCCTACCATACTGTAGAACGTGTCCATTTATCTTAATATATGTATGTGAAGCATAAGTGATAGGTTCTGTACTGTTATTCCACGTAGGTATTTGTTTTTGCAACGCATGAAGAAAGTTAACGTGGATTGCGATTGAATGAGTGTGATTGATTGGGATGTTAAGCACAGAGGTGTATATGGTATGCTATAAATGAATGCAAAGGTAGAGTATGAAATACCTATGCATGTTATACATAAGCTTCTCTATAGGTTTTCGTGATAAAAAACCGAAATTTCTCTTCTAGTCTACATTTAAATTCTAGATTTTAGATTTTTCTCTGTTGCACGACTATCTGTATTTGTAAGCGCATAGAAGCTTCCAAATTGCAAGTAAATTGTTGTAAAACTGTATTTGTAGTATTAATTATGAGTGTATTCGAGGCAGGGGTAGAGATAAATAATGGTAGAAGAGCTAAAGAGGCTGATTTGACGCGTTGGAAATGTTATATGATACAAATACATTGTTAAGCATCGTATAATAATAGGAATAAGGTATAAAACTTATTCTTTGAACCGTGGTGGTGGTGTACAGAATAGCTATATGATTTTATCAAGTACCACTAAGTACTTGCATTCTACAAATAGCATCGTGCATAAAGGTATAAATACATAAATACTAGTAATAGAGGAACAATATTTATATCGCTTTGCCCTATCTTTGTGGAACAAAACAACTGAAAACTTAAGCTCTAATTACAAGCATAACCTTTTCCTATACAAACTGCAACTCCTTGTGCCTGAATGTTTACTAGGGATTTTTCATGGGTTTTTATGTTCCTTTTTGCTTACAACGAGATAATAATTGTAATATTCCATAGTTCATAGATAATAGTGTTACGTTATTGTATTAGATGATTGTTTGTGCCAGTAATAAACCTAAAATCAACAGACAACCCAACGATTTACTAAAAATCACAGTGTTGTAATTAAATACGAGGTGTTTACAATCTATCTGTTGAAAGTTTTCTTTCTGTAAGTTTTTTTAGCTTCAAGACATTATTTCTGATTAAAATGTGAATGCTTTGGTGCATCTAGTTAAGCCAAAGTCTTGTAGTAGGAACAATACGCAGGTTGTTAGAAAGAACACACGACTCGTACAAAGCTCGTGCAAATAAGTAATAGTATTTTTCTTGCTAATTGGGTCTACTCTACAGAAGATAAGGGAAAAGTGCACTCTCAGTGCACTGCACTGATAGATTAAGGACAAGGCAGTTTATTAGCAGTGAGTATACGTGCAGTGTATGTTTTTTGATTGTCGTAATTGTCAATAAGTGATTTGATTAGCTAATATTTTCAGCAGGTTTATTCCTTTAGGACAGTTATCATAATAATTTTCTGCTCGCACTCTTGTCTCTCTCTCTCTATAGTTGATTTCTACATCGTAATAGTGACTTGAATTAAATTACATTGGTCTACCTACACCAAACGTCTATTAGTATGTCTAGTTAGTTAAATTGCTCGCCACTTTTGCGGTATGCGAAGGTGTACAAGTACAATTACCACGCGATGGAATCCTATTGCGTTGGTTCTATCTAGACTAGTTAAAGCAATTTGTGTACTGTATGTACTTAGAGATATTCGTATATAAACCTAAATATTTAGTAATAATTTTCTGTAAATACCTAGTCTTGGCTTTATAAGCACATTATAGCACATACTTGTAATAATAAAGATAAATAGATAGAAAAGTACTGTAAGAAATAATGCATCACACGCACACTACACATTCTGACATTATTACAATCTATCGCTCGTTACTTATATTATGATTAGCTTGTTGTGGTCTATGAGTGGAAATTAGAAAAATTATAATCAGCAAACACTAATCTCCAAAACTTGCTTGGGAAAAATCGCTTAGTAATACTACTACTATTATTTCGCATTGATGAAATCCAATTGAAATCCAACGGCAGGAGAGCTAAATTGATTTGACAGCAATTCTTACCCTGACAGACGAGAATTTAGAGAGCAAATCTTTCTCTTGCAGTAATAATACTGTACATATAAGACTGGTAATTCTCTTTGTTCAATAATGAACTGCATTTTATACAATAAATAGTAAATCTGTGAGATTTGAGACGTTTCAAGTTGCAAAGGCAATATTGTACTTCTCTGTACAGATAGTACACAATAAAGCTTTGCAAGTGCGTAATATTTATCAGAATCAACAAGAATTGTTATGTTTCTATACTAGTAGGAGGATTATACAGAAAAGTTACCTAACCTTTCCTAAGATTAGCATTAGTATAATATGCTGCGAATACTAAGCCAGAAGAAACAAAACAAACCTGTTCTTTTTAAAAGTTGTGGTGTATCTGTAACTTTGTATAGGCAATCTAACAATAATATAATATTTATTGTGAAGCACAGAACGCGCAACGCAACATAATAATGAGCTTTGAGGATAAAACTACACAAAACCAAACTGCAAACAAAACAAATGTCAACAATAACAATCAAAATCACAAAACCACACCATGGTGAACACAGATAGTCAAGACACGATCAGTGATAGCTTGTCAATTGATATAATATTATTATATCATATTTAGCCATTAGAAATGAACAAGCCTTGCCTTGCACACACATAAGAACAGGTAATACCAGACACGACACTGTCTGTATTCATAATAGATCTTGAATTTGGAATTAGATCCTACTATGTGATGTGAAACATTAATGAATGAATGAATGAACGTGAACTGAACAAAAAGAAACACTTGTCTACATTTACATACTTACTTAAATTTCTGCAACCACACACTCCTAGCTATAGAGTCTTGTCTTTGTTGCACTTATTAAACTTTAGTAGTATAAGAGTATATACATAATATATAAAATAAATGTGCACACATTACTTAGCAAAGTTACTAACTATCTATAAGCTCACCGTTATAATAATAACATGGTCAAAATGGTAAATCAGTGAAATAATAATGCTTCTCTTGCAGAATATAATCATATAATAATGTAATAGTCATTCATAAGTCATCTAGGTATAAGTCATAATCATAAATGCACGAATTATTTATCGTTTTTACTTCAATGTAAGTCAAGAACAAGTTGTGTGTTAAGCTTGGCCATAGCCACAATCAATTTGTTTTGGCAAATAGGCGGGCACTCTTCTAAGTCAGCTCAACACAATTGTGAACAATTTCTTTTAAACGAGTAAAAGACAAAAGGGAGCGATTAAACGTAAAGGCATCTAATTTCTAATGATTTGATTGTCTTTTTTCTTCAGTACTGTCAGTCAATCCACAAACAACACGCACGTTCATTCTTAATACGGAATATCTCACATAGAATTTAATAATGTGATACATACCAACATACCTAAACAGGTGAGATTGTTATAGACACTTTCAGATGAACACATTCTACAACATATCCATTTCATTTTTAGTAGGGCAAAAAAATTTGTATGTATTGACTTATATAGAAATATATATTATTATGCTTATATGTATCGTGTCATTAATATTGTATAATTTATCGTGTGTGGTACTATAGCAAGTTCTGTTTAATATCTCTACAAAAAAGTTTACGCTGCACTAGATCAAATAGGAAAAGGTAGAGAGAGAATGCAATGCAATGCAACGTCACCTTATAAATGCTTAATGCATCGTTTGCATTGTATTACGTCCAATGTCACCTTAGCGTGACCAAAATGGAACCAGCGCAGCAGACCACACCATTTCCTCTCTGAATTACCTTACCATACGTATATTCTGTTTCATGTCCTGTAACGACAGGTAAACTGGTACGAATAAGGACTGAATAGATTTCTAACGTATTTGGTTTACGTACGAATGCGTTGTATACGATCCTATATTTTATTATAGACGTAGTTAACATCATTGGTTAGCAAAGCAGTAAGAAATTTCATTGCTACTGGCTTAATTGTTGACTAATCATATGGAATGAATTCCTTAGGGTAACCTAGTAAATTAAAAATATGGCAGTGCATGTAAAATGTAATTGGAGATAGTGTGTTCCAATGTATTTATGTGCATTAGATTGTGATAGAATTTCAAACTACTAATGTCGATGTTAAGTAAATTTATACAAATTAAATTAGAATTTTCTATTTTTGAGTTACATACTAGAATCAGTTATCTGTAAGTAAGAAGTCTAGCTGTGAATTTATTATTTATAGGTAGGTACGATGTACTTATTACTTTTCTACACAGATTAATTGTTTTGTTTATAAAGGAGTAAATATAAAATTAAGTTTCTGAGAAAGTTATTTCAGAAAGTAATTTTTGTGCAGTATGGTTTGATATGATGATTTTTCGATGTATGTAAACGTAGCGATTATACTTTTAGAATGTAAAACAACATTCTGCCATTTTGTCTAACTGAGCTTTGTTGTAATTGTTGCAGAAATCAGGAAGGAATATTTAATGTACTTTTAAAAATAGAGATAAATAGGTAATATGCATATTGTACCTATGTCTACTACCTTTGCTATACGGACCAATGCTCTGAGAAGTTGTGTAATTATATGCACACAACATGCATTTTACCTAAATATTTTTGTATTTCTGACATATAGCTGGCTATAACAGCTACTGCACAGTAGTGCACAGAAAACAGAAAAATTGAAGTCAAGATTTTTGCATGCAAACATAAAGAAATGCAACAACTCAATAAAAGAGCTATAAATTTTTACGTAGCCGAAGTAGTAAGCGTAAACTGCCTGCTTTAAAAGTCATTGTAAGACCCAACTGCAAATTCCAGTATGGAAGAAAGGCAAATCAACTCAATCAAGCCAGGCAGTCAGTGTAGTAGATGGTAAAAATGTTGAAGACACATAATACACATAGCTATACATTACTATACAATACGTTTTGTATTGAATTGTCAAAATGTTTTGGTTTCGTGAATAAACTTAGATTTACATATTGTGGTTGTAGTTCTATTGCATGTGAGATAATCATAATATGACGAAGTGAATCTGCCACTGCTATGGGTGTATGACTTTTCTTGACTTCTTTAGTAAATTGTCAAAATAAATAATATTATAAAAGGTAAAGTATTTATATAAGCAATATAATAAAACCTTACTCGTGTATAAAAGAAGAAGACACTACAACTTATTACTTCTTTAGGTTGTATGTAGTAGGATATAAGGAGAGTTGAAGAGGATTTTATCTAAACATTCGTATAATATATAAACTGCACACAGATGCAACTCTTACTACCAGAGGAAGATTGAGACAACGACAAAGCGTCACTCAACCATCAACCAGGAAAATGTCAGAATCTCGTATCTTACTTAAAAATCTCTATCCAAGCAAGCATGCAGTTAATGGGATGAAGAAAAAGAGATGTAAACTGTATGGCATATACCCACAATAATATCTGCAATACGTTTTAAACGTTTAAATTCTTATTAGCTGCTACTACAAGTACTTGTGTGTATGTAACTACCACACACCAGAAGAGGCTTAACTCCTGTACATATTCACGTAGGGAATTCGCAGCCAGAAGTCAGATTCGCTATCTTTACAAAAGGAACTTTATACTTGTATCTCCATGTGTAAATAATATTTTGTTTTTTTTCTAAAGAATTTTACAAAACTTCCTATGAAGTATGAACTATGGACTTTGACTATATTATTTTACTGTATATAGAAATACCAGGAGTATAGTAATATTTTATATATTGTTATAATAATATGCAATAATATGGTTAAACTTGAAACACTGTTCAGGTTGAAACTTTAAGCTCACTCACTCAGCGTGAATCATTTCACGACAAGACAGGACATCAACTGACTGAACAACGGAGCAAACTAACAACATTCGTTTCGTCTTCTTTCTTAAGACTTCTTCGCTGATGTCAGCGAAATTATCATATTGCTATTTTCTTCCACTTCAGTAATACCGAACCTGGTTGGGTGTACCTACACAGAACTTTTGCTATTCTTCCCATACAAGATACAAATGTTTTTATCATATAGTAATTCTCAGAGAGTTGTGCATTCCGATTATTTATGCATAGACGAAAAAAGCAAATATGAGACAGTGTGTTCGTAGTAGATTAGTTTTAATAAGTATAAGGTATTGTATGAAGAAGGTGTATAATAAAAATAAAGAGCTGATGATTTTTTACGTTTCATCAAAGATAAAAATCAGCATGATATGGCAGGAGTCTATTCAGAATAGTTACATATGATTAGCCTTTCATTGTTCGCAGTGAACACTGAACAGTAACCCTGTAGTGATCAATGTTAATGCGTAATTTTGTTATATATATTTACGTTTTTTTTATGCAACAGCAATTCATCAAGGATGTTTTCTAGAGCTATTATTAGAAATTAATTTGTTAGTTTGCTCTTGATGTGTTGTGGATATGACCTAACTCTCTTTTATTATACCTTTTTGTACCTACTACTTTACATATTTAATTTTATTACTTACCATCCCTCTATTGTTCATACATTTCATATCTTCCTTGCATCACTGTGTTCTTCATTGTGGACTAAATTAACAATGTTGAATACTTGAGACTTTTCTAAGATGCCTCAGTAGTAAACGAAATCATTTAGCTTTATAATTTGGACTTTTTAAATAAATAATGAGTTTTTTCACTTTTAAAGTTGTTATATTGTATATACAGATAAGATACATGATATACATGATATAGTTATGGAGGGATTCGGGAATTATGGTGTTTTCCCGTCTGGTAATGTTCTTATAGTATTACAGTGTGTTGTTACTGTGATTAAGATAATTTTTTCCAACAATTAATGACATTCCTCAATTCAGTGCATTTTAATTTAACTCAATATTATAATATGCTCATTGTACAAAACAGGTCACCATTGGGAAACGTAGTACAGATACCATACACTGTGGCGGGTGTACCCTATTGGTATATTATATACTACAGTTTTAGCACAACATGCATATTTCTAACTAGAAGAAATGACAAGGTTTAATAGTGAGTTTGAGAACAGGTCAGGAAAACCAGGAGACAGTAATGTAATATAAGAAGATGAGACTCCTGTGAAATCGAATAAGCGTGAAATCTCCTGGAAGAAACCGTTGGATACTGAGAATGTCTGTCAAGACAATTGTGATGACGCTGGCGTATTTAGCTTTGAGGCTATGGCGATGGTGGTGTAAACTGGAAATGGGTAAAATGATTGGGAAGGAATTCGTACAGAAGTTAGCTAAGAATCTTTATTCGCAATCTAAGCATTAATCACGATTTTCGCAATACATATACATTTCACACTATTTGCAAATACGTACTACACCTTTACACTTCACCTGACACGTACGTTTTATATAACATGCAAATTATTACTTCTAAGCAAGTTATCTTAATTTTGTCCTTGTCACGAATCCCTCAATTTGCACTTTAAAATTGACTTGAAAAACTTGGTTACACACAACATTCTTGAGGTTATTTAGCATTTAGCAATTGATGCTATAAACGCTAACGGTGTGACACGTTAAGCAAGTTTTGTCTATGTAAAAATTTTAGGCTTGCCTAGTAAATTTTGCGACTTTTGACTTCTTTGGGTGCTTTTTTGGCACACCATTGTCAAATGATAATAGTAGAAATTTCAAGGTGTTGTCTGTAAGAGAGTTGATTGTAAAACATCAGGCAAGAAATTATTTATTCAAAAGGTGCACCTAAACTCCACAGTACAACTACAACCGTCATAATCGTTATCATTACATTTTCTTCAGTATTTTCTGTGTACAAAAACAACTTGTGACATTAAAGTGGAATATTTTAATGCTAGTAGAAGACCACCGGCAAGGCAAAAGGGGAGGCAGCTATAAAACTTAAGATTGCGATAATTTACTTTGTTTTCTTACTTTACATTTCACATCCATCGAAATCTTTCTGGAGGCAGTAGCATTTAGAAGCGTACAGCTCTTTAAAACTTGCAAATTCTTCTGCAGAAGCAACAAAGTTCACTGCAATTTTTTAAACATTACAATTTACATTACAATTAAGCCACAAGAGTTTATGCAATGACTTATCTTATACTATCCCTTTACTGTGGTTGGAAGTTACCTTAGAAAGTACACATGGATTGTTACAGATTAGAAATAATTATTGTTCTCAGGGTATGTCAATTTGTACAGTATATACATTTACATATTTAATAGTATTTCTGATTCATGAAAGAACATGGAAAGAAAGTCATAAGAAGACTATACTCAATATACTGCAACAACAACCAGCAATTAGCGACTTTGTTTTATGCATTAACCACTATTAAAATTTAAGCATCCTAGCCTAAAGCATTGCAATAGTAATCCGCAATATATTCAACAGAGCCAATTGCCTTTTAAAATGATTAAATGCACTTTTTAAAGTCTACTAATGGGTTTCTCCATAGATATTTTTTGTAGAATCATATCAACTATCAACCTTACTAAATGTTAATTAGTGTAGCTTAATTGTATAATGATATTTATACATTCTAACATTAATCATTGCGCATTATAGTTTTTGTTGCAACCTTTTATCAGTATGAATCCTAAATAAAACTCGAGCAACTCGAAAACAGAATCCAGAAACTTATGGACAAGTGCCAAGAACATTTCTACCAAGATTGCCTTAATGTCTTTGGACAACAAAATCTCTTGTATCAACTGCCCCAACACATACCGTAGGTAATGTCGTGTGTGTTTCAATCGTGGAAAGCTTAAAGATAATGTAAAGCAACATAATGTGCAAAAATAATGCAAAAGAATTGCATTTTTAATACACAATACATAATAGCTGCGATTATAAGATGTTTACATGAAATTCATACAACAGAAAAATATTATATGAGATATCTACTGTAGGTATTATGCGGTTTTGCTTTCACAAACAAAAGTCATGACGAAAAGAAGAAGACTTTTATCTTAACGATTCAGAGAATACCGAAATCCCATAATGAGAGATCGCTACAGCCCTTTTCACGATTCCTAACTAGAAGTTTTATCCCTGTGGCTATAAGAAGGTTCTTTTGGAACAAGGACTTATTAATAAACAAGGAGAGGTTTTATGTAATGTTGCTGTACAGTTCAATAAGTTTCGGAATCATCTATACCAGCCCAAGTCACATCGGCTATAAAGCTGAAATGGTAAGTCATTTTTCACGCATCAAATTTATCATTACAACACCTACACCTTGTTTTGTCTTTAGGAACACCACACCTAAATGACATTCAAGAACTCACTGATGATTATGAACGAGTAGTCAATTTTAGCATAACTTATATCTATAGCTTAGCCACTAGCGATAAATTACGTTTCTTATTTAATTCATATTTTTTGCTTATGTATATATGTAAGTGCCGTGCCTTACTAAATATCACAAACGACAATTATTGCTCATGTAAAAATAGAGATGATGTCTTGATTGGGTGCGGAATTAGTGTTTGCACTTTTCTTGTAGTCTTCAAAGGAAAACCAAGTGTTTGAACATGAAAATATGCAAATGAGAAGAATTATAGGAAGGAGCTGGCAGGATGACACCGAATGTTCTAGAGGTGCAGTCAGTTAAGACTGCAAAAATATCTGAACGAGCAAAAACAATTTGCTGAAAAACAGCTTAAGTCAAAAATGGAAAGATGTGTGTAGAATAGTAATTACTTTTTAGCCATAACAATTTTTACAAAATAAATTTCAAACATATTATACAGACTTTTCACTTTCATTTGCTACACCTTTCACGTGTGGCAAAGGCTTTACAACCAAAAGCCAAAAATGCATTAAGAATGGGTTATACTTCGGTTAAAGATCGGGAAGAAACAAATATGTTGGCCATTTTGAGTGGAGTTCATCACTGTCAGTCCATTTTTTCTTACAATTACTATACAAAGAGAAAATAGACCAGTGTATTCGAAGAGAAAGATAAAAAAAGAAATTATGGTGACTGACACAATCACGAAAGAAAGTGCAAGTACAAAAACACAGAAAGGTACCAGCTTTACTAAAAACATTATAGCCACTACTTAATGCATTTATGTACAATATTTATATTTGTAATATCAATTTCCACGTAGGTGAAACACACAGCCATTCCAGCAATGATGTGAAAAGTAAAAACATAAAATGTATCGTAAAGCGTATATGCTCTAAGTTAGTATATGCACTAAAAGTAAGTTAATGATACTTTACACAGTAGTTGAAAATAATTTGATGAATCCAATCAAGAGAGAATGTATATTATTATCATTTCCTGATGTATATATCTCAGGCATATATCGTAAACTCAATTTTCGAAACATACAAAAATAAAAATATGAAATGAGGTATACAGCTGCTAATAATCATGTTGGTACCGGTAATGCAAGTAAATTTTCATAAAAAGGTTGAAGAAGCTTTTGACGAAATGAACATCTTACAAATACAAAATCAACAGTGGATTG
This sequence comes from Pogonognathellus flavescens, assembly GCA_019776165.1. Taxonomy (NCBI): domain Eukaryota; kingdom Metazoa; phylum Arthropoda; class Collembola; order Entomobryomorpha; family Tomoceridae; genus Pogonognathellus; species Pogonognathellus flavescens. The sequence continues at coordinate 37,671 of JABASD010000107.1, read as the reverse complement.
ATGAAGAATGTAATGACAAGTTGTGGAATCGATGCGAAGAATGAAAGGACAAGACATGACATTGTATAGGTTGATATGAATGGACAAATATTGTGTACGCACAGATATTGTGTATGTATTATTATTTATTATTTTACTGTCAACATATTATGCTGCTTATACAATCCCTATTTGTATACATACCCAAAAATTCTATTTTACAGTGAACAAATGGAGATAGAAGTATTACAGTATAGTTTTTTACAGTGCTATAATATAATGGGTAGGTATTTCTATACTTATTCAGATATGTATTTTAAACTAAAGCGATAATACCGAATGTAAATGGCTAACAATGAGTTAAGTAGGTATAATCTGTGTAATAATAAGCAGCATACCTGTAAACACACTACGGTACTCATTGCTATAAGATTTGTGGTTTCCCATATAAATAATTGTTCTCCGCGTCGATTATTTTACACTAAACACACTCTTACTTACACTCTTAATTATACATCACATCATATCGGCAAAAGTAAAACGTTTTATGTACAGTGTTACATAACGAATAGATTCTACAAAATAACATAAACCAACAACGAACGGAATGACATAAGATAATTTTCTAAACTTTCTAACTTTACTATTTTTATTCTTACTCAACCTGTCAAAGTTCATCACTCAGACTTTAGGTATCTTTATCTTTAAATAGGTGTGGCTTCACTGCAACATTCAATTCAGCGTGTGGTGTTCATAATCTTTTACCTTAAATAATAAGCCAATTTGAATCGCTAAAGTACTTAACGGTAGTAGTAGTACACAATCGAGTGTCTTAGCTGTGTTTAGGTAATTCTAAAATGCATTTCATTCAGATTCATCATCTTTATCATCCCATGCAACCAAATTATAGCGAAACTAAAAGCGAATTTTATTATACAACTTTCTTGTATACTTTATTGACTTTATTACTGTATTGTTGTTATTCTATTTTATAGTTCATTAATATTTATAATTAGTAATTCCGTCTGGATGAGGTACTTTCATTATTGAATTCAAAATTTGTAGTGTAGAAAATTTTAAACTAAAACATTAACTCCAGTTAGTTGTATTCACTATGTACGTATTCCGCCTTTTGCATTGCTTATTAATACAATGCAGTGTTATTATTCTCTAAATGCTTTGTAATTTAATTGTAAAGTACATTTATATAAATAGTTAATGTTTTGTCTGTTGTGTTTTTTTTCGATTGTAATTTGAAAACTATATTAATAATTACAAAACTCCAGTTCTTTTCGAAAGAATACACGCAATCTGAGCAATAAAAATGTTCACGTATAAGAATGAACAACAAGTTAAGACGCATACTGACAATGAGTTTACTGAGTATAAGTTTAAAGATGAACCTACTTAATGTTTAGATTAGATTGGGAAAGTACACTACTATAGTTGAAAAAAATCTACTTAACGTAAGCTGATGTTTCATTTTTCGTTTTATGAGTAATGAATTGCGGCTTATGGATAAACGGACATAACAATGACAAGTCTAAGATCATAGCTGCAGATTTCATAAGAAGTGCAGCACCAACTTATCTATAATAGGGGAATAGCTGAAACTTTTCTATCATATTCCTACAAGAATAGTGCATCAACTCCTTATGGGTTTACTTACATTGTAAGGACGTTAAACTTGGCACACATAGGTACTGGTTTAGTAGTTCAATTAAATTCTTAAAAACAAATGACAAAAATTCTACTCTTTTCTGCTACTACTGTTGCATAACTAATCTATTGAGATATAATTTGTTTGAGGCAGTTATTGCATCTAATTTTTAGCGTAATAGTTCTTCCTCTATGTATTACTATTTCTCTTTTTCTCTCTTAAGTAGTAATACTTCTCAAAACTTCCTACCACTGTGTGCGTGTCAGCTAAACGGTTAAAGGATAGTATTACAAATTATTACTCAATAGGAACGTATGTCGTTGCAGGCATTTTTCAAGGATCTTCCAGCTGTAAATCACTATCACCGTAAAAAAGCATTTTATTTAGTAGCTTCTATTTGAACAACGACACAGTTCTCTTCCTACTCTACCTACTTTTCCAACAGCTACACAAGTATCAAATCTAACAACAGAGATAACGTAATTTATACTTTCCTCTAATCAATGTACGTTCAATGTCCAATATCAGAATAAGAAGAAACAGTTGCACTATGTCATGTCGTCACCTAGTCACCTTTAAGAACATAAGTAGGTAATCTACATTGTGGCATAGCTGATATGAAAGAAATATAAATAATAAAGATTAGATAATTCATGAAAGCAAACAAGAATAATCTTTCATAGTAGGTATATGTCTAGTATCTAATAATTTTTGCATTTCTTTGTCAATATTAATTTGTTGTTTAGAATGTCACTCTATATAGTTTATACATACGTTTATACATAGCTTGTTTATAATTATGGTTTTATCCACATAAATATTTTAGTTTAATTGAACTACCAATTTAAGACTACAAAGGCTTATAGTCTTTGGTACTGTGTACAAGTTTATTAATTAGTGCGTATTAATATCATAGTGTAGTATTGATGCATCATTTGCGAATAGTTAGATTTTTAAATTTAATTAAGTCGTTAGTTAGTTAGTTGGTATTGCAATAGTACACTTTATTCTATGGTAAATAAATATGAAGGGTCTCTAGAGCCCATTCGATTTTTAGCTAATTTTTAACTCTTTGTAAGTTTTATCAGTTATATTCAATCATTGCCAACTTTGAAAAACGGAATATTAAATACGAAAAAAGGCTTAATAGTTGGGGATTAAATACGAAACTTTTGCAGGAATATTTAAGTGAGGCTCATAGGGATTTGTTACCAACAGATGATTTATGATTCATTGTTAACCATGTTAAACCTTCATAAAGTCCATCACCCGATGTCGCGCAAGCCGGTTGCACGTACCAACTCCTGCAAAAACGTTCCAATTTATGTAAAAACAGTGTGCTAATTAAAAAATGATATTGAATAATATATTTAAATTAATTTTGAAGACTAACCTATCACTGATTCGAGTTAATCCCAGCTTTTCTTGAATTTCGTGGGGCTTCATGGCTAAATAACATAAAATTGAATTATTATATTTTTTCAGTTAAATCATTTTCTTTAAAATATGGCAAAATGTTTGCAAAGCACAAATTAAATTTAACTATTTATATACAGTTCAAAAAATGTACACAGTTTCCATTTTTAAGTTTGCCATTTACTGATTGTTAAATCTTTGTTCTCAAATTATCAGTCAGGTAACTTACCATCAGGAAGATCTTGTTTATTGGCAAAAATAAGGATAATAGCGTCTCGCATTTCCCTGTCATTTATTATGCGATGGAGTTCCATTCTGGCTTCGTCTATTCGGTCTCTATCAGCACAATCTACGACAAAGATAAGCCCATGGGTTCCAGTATAATAGTGTCTCCATAAAGGTCGAATTTTGTCTTGCCCACCCACGTCCTGGAAATCAGAACAAAAATAAAAGCATTAGTTATACATCACAGCAAAAGTATACATATATATGCATAGTGTAAATCTTGATTATTTACAATTAAACAACTGCTTTGTTGACATACTAAAATATAATATGTGCACGACCATGCATTATGTGAGTAAACTAAACAAATAATAATGATACCCACTTACTTATACGTGAAATGTAGGTCGACATGCATTTTAAGTACATTTTACTTTTACAATATTCCGTTCCATATCAACATTAACAACAAATATTGATTTGAATTCAATGCACACAATTCAATACTTACAATTAGCTTACTCTAAAACTTTTTCAACACATCTTAAAACAGAATTAAATCTCTGTTTGAAAAAAATATCAAGAGATTGTACTTGAATGTAAATTCTTGCGAATTCGCAATTCAAAATAGATTTATTATGTTTATAAACTAAACATAGCAATGTCTATTTATGACATACTCACCCAGACGTTGAACTTGACTTTCTTGTACGTAACAGTTTCAACATTGAATCCTACGGTTGGAATAGTAGTGACAGATTGGCCCAATTTCAGCTTGTACAAAATTGCTAAAAAAAATCATACATAATTAATATTTACTTTATCTACACACTGTTCATATTATTTACTGCATACAATATAAAATATATCCACATCTAAAATCGGTGATTCAGTGGAGCAATGCAATTATTTATGATGTAATTTGGAATTACTATCCGATATACAGTTATTTTTAACAAATAGGTGTTTTAGGGTGTAGAAATTAAATATGCATATTAATACAGGTGACGGATATCAGTCAAGAGTATGAGTAACAAATAACAATAAGAGAAATCATTGATGATTGACTAATACAAACAACAAACTTTCCCTGTCATTGTTGACAGTTGACAGTTAATTGAATTTACCTTTGATTGCATAATGTCTAAAAATACAAAATATGACTCACTTGTTTTTCCTGCCGCATCCAGACCTAACATTAAAATTCGCATTTCCCTATTGCCGAATATTTTGGAAAGGAGTTTCCCCATTTTGAACTTGTCCGTACGCGATGAAGAAATGAAATAATATAGAACTTAAGTGTCACAAAATCCAAATCAAAATGAACACAAGAGGCAGGATGAAGATATACTGCTGTCCTTGTATTACAGGACATAAATGTAATTTTGAATTTCACAAAGAATAATTTCAACCCAATTAGCTAACTGATAAGTCAATCAGACGGGAAAACGAATATTTAAACACCAGCACAATTTAAATCACTTTACTTTTGCAAGATGAAATCTAACAATCAAAATCTAACCCAACAACGGGCAAGAATTTTAAAGATTACCGCCAGCCACACAATCTTGATCTCTAAATAAATAATTTCCATTTCCTGCCGAATCTCAGTCTCACTCTGCCACAATACTTTTTTATGAACACACAAACATTTACAACAACTCCCTTATACGAAACAACATGCAACCACCACTCTTACAGTTACACTTAGCAAAGCATCGCACATAAACAGATAAATTCATTTTTTTCACATAACCCAAAGAGCACTTGCATATAATATGAAGAATCAAGTCTGTTGTGTAAAAGTAACCTCCAACTGCAACACAAACACGTACACGACACAGTAAACTCACAAAGAGAAGAGTATAGGAGTAATATGAGGCAGGATCGAAACCAGAGCACTTCTCTGTCTCTCTCTGTTACAATTTATATTGTACATAACATACCTAACAAGAACACAAGTCACATCACCCACCCAATCATTCAATATGAACTGTCATAAAAAATTCCGTTCAACAGCTTTAGCTTAACGAGACAAACTGAAATTGAAGTTTGCATTCTACATAATATACTTACGAAAAAGTTTTAATGTTTTCAGCGTAAAGGGAGACACATATCATACTACTACTACTATTACTAATGCAAATGTACTCTATGCAATTATTTTACATACACAAGATCCACATATATATTTTTTACACAATATCAAATGAAGTATGTACTCTACTGTATTATATGTACATACTTGTATGTGATTGTTACTTGATATCGCATGTTTTTCCCTTCTACTATACTACTTGTTGTTCTTCTTGCACATATAGAAGAACTAGAACAGATTGTTTTAAAACCCATACGAATTACCGTATAGCACAAATAAATTATTTTACATGCAGATAATTTATATGGTAGCTTTTAGTATATAGTATAGATAGAGAGGGAGAGAGACATGAAGAGTTAAAGTTAAAAGTAAAGTAGTCGTATGTGATTTTAATAGTTAAGTTAACTAGTAGTGTATGGTGGCTTTGATTTTCACATGTATGTACTATGGTACTTATTGGCTTGGTATGTAATGAACTCTCTTCTGTAATAGTATGTACTTGTTGTTTTATGAAATAAAATGATGTGTATGTGATATACACGTACTTGGTATAAATTGACTAACTTTTATGCATATTGTGTATGTGCAATTAGAATGTTCAACACAATTACACACTTGTACTTTTCTGCTGTCTGTCTGTCGGTATAAAAGAAAAAATTAGAAACAATACAGTACATAAGTAGTAGCTTTTGTTCATTAGAATTGCAAATTGCATCAGGGAAAATAAATAGCAAGTAGAAGTGTAGTATGTTGCTTTATTGTAGACACTTCCCTACTTCCCTCAATTAATTAATTCTTTACTGCTTTATTACGATAAAAGTGTTTATTATTCTTTTTGTGTGAAAAACAGAAGCTTATTTTAAGAATGCAATGCTACCAGTATCTGGCTCACCTTCACTCTATTTAATAGAGTCGATATTTATACTTACTTGTGTAACTGCATGGAATAGTAAGAAACATAAAACATAAAGCCTATATCCACTCTATGACATGACTCATGGAGATATTAATCATTAAATGCGTCATAAAAATCGCTTGAAACTCATGCCTTTAGTAGTGTTTAGCACTCTTAATTACAATAAATGTGTTATAAGTTATAATATGCAATATGATGGCATATACCGTAGTGCAGTGGTTGTATACTCATATGTACGCATATATGCCATGCCTATTATAATGTTTGCAATCAAAATTCCCCTGCATGGTTAAATAAACCTACTGTAATTATTATGGTTAATTGTTTTACATGTAAGTTATTTTTTACTTTGAGTATTACGTAATAATATGTCTGTACGCACTTATATACTACTAAACACTATTTTACAATTACATACTTTTCCTTCCTGTATATCAATTAGTTAATATGCATTTTTAATGAACCATTAATTCGCTTTAATTTTGTTCATGCATGCCATCTAAGTAAACGTTTAGGTATATGCAAGAACGAATGCATATCAGGTATGCAGGTAAAATTTCACATTTTAATCAATATGTCATGCCATCACATCAATTGCAGTTGATACATCATAGGAAGGTGAATAATTCACCTATGATGTGAATTGTGTATGAAACTTCATCCGTCATCCGTTTTTCGTCCTTTAAATGGTAATAGTGTCTTCGTTAGCCGTGTATAGTAAAGTGTGCAAATTGTTTTGGCTATCTAAACACTTAAGCAAATTGTGATAACCCCGTACTTCATGGATTTGCATCATGTATGTACAACCTCTTCCATGTTACATAATAGTTTACCATATTATATTGTCAAATAATTACATGTGTATATAGGCTATAGGCAGTGTACCTGCCGACAGGCTTTTTATGTACACAATGGAATAGTAGGTACATACCAGATACAATATTCAAACAATCAGAAAAATTTCCTTCACACGCTATATGCACTGATAATTGATCACACAATACTTTTATCTATAAACTTATTTGCATATAATGTACTTGTGTTCCACTAAATCACTCCCTTTTAGTATGAATGTGATACGCACAAGTAAATACTTACTTATAGGTACATCAAAGTAAGTGCATTAGATATTTGGTGCTTTTGTGAAGAAATACATAGTGTACGATGATTGTAATATCTTGTTCCTTTCTCTGAAAGATAAGCTGGACTGATATTATATTATTGTTAGCTATACAGAGTGGTTAGTGTAGTTTACGTAAATATATCTAGTATATTACCTCGGAAAGTCGATTCAATATGACACCATGATTAACTGTAAGTATTGCATGACAATGCCTTGCTAGGTCAAACTGGAATTAATTAATTAATTAATCCGAGGTATAAGAAGTCTCTTATACTATATGGAATCAATTAAGTCAACATTGTAATACTAAATATACTTTCCAAAAACATCTTTATGTTATTCAGTTCGAACGAGTTACATTATCTAAAGATATAGACATTTTAACCGAACTTTAAACTCCATGTTTATATTGCCGTAAATTTCCACTGAGAATGCTTTGATGTTTACTGTATACTGTATGCCATAATAAACATGGTCAGGAAAATTCCACGTACTTATAGAAGAGATGATAATGAATTTGTATCGGTTTACACTACACATAAACGTCGTTTCTTCACAAATAATTCCACTGTGCACAACTACTGTATGTAATTGTACGAGAAAGGAAAATAATGCATGACAAAAATAAGACTTAAACCATGTTTCTCATGTAAATATTATGCTTGCTTGCTTAAAAGATCCTATGCAAGTATAGAGTCTCATAAAGGAAGAGAAAGAAAAGTACAGCTACAGATTTTAGGTTCAGACCTTAGGTTAGTCCTAAAGAAATAAATATAAATAATTGTTGGCATAAGTAAGTGGGTAATAATACAGTTAGGTTTTGACATACATAAGTAGCTTCACACATGAAGTAAGCGCGTGCACAACCACTTTTCCTAAAGTGTTGGATATATTTTGTTTTTCTGTCAACTCACCCACACCAGACTGTAGGTATAAACTGGAAGTATGGAAGTATATATACAGTTTACGTAAATGTATATAGGTAGTAGGTAGGTATAAATTCCAGGTTATGTAAGCTGAGTCTGCATTTACGCACAGAAACTTGAACAGATCAGTTCACTTCAATTTATTCCGATCTGAGTCAGCTGCCTTTTGTAAAGCTTTGCCGGTTAAATTCTGCATCATATTTCTAGCTACTGTAGTTTTAGCATACGAAATAATTAAAAGCAACAATGGGAGCCACACGTTGGGGTATATTAAGTGCTGGTAAAATTAGCCACGACTTTTGCGTTGCTCTTGGCACTTGCAAGCCTGAGGAGCACCAAATCGTCGCTGTCGCAGCTAGAAGTGAAGACAGTGCTAAGAAATTTGCGAAAACACATGAAATTCCAAAAGCATACGGTAGTTACGAAGCACTGGTTCAAGATCCAAATGTTGGTATGTAATTACTTAATAAATTCTTAAATCTTCTTTAGTACCAAAATTATATGCACGTTAAATAGTCAATTACAAACTATAAAAGCCGGTTGGGGTACATAGATATTGCCTTTAAATCTTACTGCAAGAAAACTGTACAAACGTATAGGGGAATAATTATTTTATTCATTTTGACACAAACAAAATAATCATTGCACTGTCATACATAGAAATATTATAGCCACGTAATTTTACACATGACATGGTGAAATTAAGTTACACTCACGACATGCGTTGCATACCTATCTGCTCTTTATAATTTTTCAAATCAAGTAAAAGCATTTATTAAAGTCTGCCGAACGGAAATAGAATCCGTAATACAGTAGTTTACAGTATTATTAAAATTAATTGAATATTGTAAATAATTATGTGAAAAGATATCAATGAGATTAAATCTTAAATTAAACTACCTACATTTTTCTCTTTGCAGAGGTTGTTTACGTGGGATCACTCAATCCATTTCATCTGAGCCATGCTAAGTTAGCTTTGGATCATGGAAAGCATGTTTTGTGTGAAAAGCCTCTTTGCATAAATGTCAAAGAAGTTCGCGAACTTATAGAATATGCCGAAAAAAAGAAACTGTTTCTTATGGAGGTAAGTAATGAAGTCTGGATAGCTAATAGCTATGTATAATACAGATTTAAAAATATTAAAATCACAAATTCCCTATATGCACTTTTGGTTATCTTTAGTAATATGTAATTATATGAGGGTATAAAGTAATTACTAAAAAACTGGAATATTTTAGGCCATTTGGAGCAGATTCTTCCCAGCGTATCAGAAACTCAGGGAGGAAATTAACAACGGAAGCATTGGTGATGTATTGCAGGTCTTTGTTTCTTTCGGAGTCGTTATTAGTGAAGTTGATCGTCTGAAGTAGGTGTTTTCATATGCAATAAAAATTCTTAATACTTATTTCATGCTAACATCAGGAGAAAGACAAATATTTGTTTAATATGACTTATACCATTAATTACGCGTACCAGTTCATGAAACCCGTTAGTAATGTCAATTTCCAAAAACAGACAGAAGGAGTTGGGTGGTGGAGCTACACTTGATATTGGCGTTTACGCAACACATTTTGCGTCATGGGTGTTTGGCGGAGAGAAACCACTTAAAGTACTTAGCAGTGGACATTTGAATGCAGAAGGAGTGGATAGTAGTGCAAGTACAACTCTTATCTATTCGAAAGGACGAACTGCCACATTGGTTACCCACACGAAAGTTGAATTGCCAAATGAAGCATGGGCCATTGGAACAAAGGGAACTATGAAAATTCCCAGTCCCTTCTGGTGTAGCGATAAGCTTCAAGTTGCATCTGGAGAAACTCTGAATTTCCCATTGCCTCCTTATAAATTGAAAATGAACTATGGCAATAGCGAAGGACTTTCTTATCAGTGCCATGAAGTTCGCAAATGTATCCAGAATGGTACGTGTCGTTTAAATAATTTATAAATTATATACAGCTGCCTGAGATTATAACTTGCCTTATCTAACTAAGCTTATATAAAGGCAATATTAACTGCCAGATAATCAGAGATTACAAAATCGCTTATACTATAGGTACTGTAAGTAATGTTAGTTACTACAGTTGGTTGAACTTGAACTACACCCACCGACCCACCATTGGCAAGGCCAAGGGTGTAGTTCATTAATGTTTAAAATGTGAAGGATTAAAAATGATCTTAAATATGTCCAATGTTTTCACAGGTCAAATAGAATCAAGCATTCTGCCACACAGTGAATCCATTACAATTGCGGAAATCATGGAGTCAATCAGAAAGCAAGTTGGGGTTGTTTACCCACAAGATGATTAATTATATTGCAAACATTCAAATATATACACCTATTCTGCTAAATAATCTGAAAAATATGTTAGGAAATGCTAAACATTGAATAAAATGCATTTAATTGTGTAAATTGTGTATTTCATGGAAAAATCAATCTCAAGTTTCTCAAGTCAATCAATTGCAATATTAAGTTCTCTTTATTTGTACATTGCACGCATATAATACCGCAGGATCGGTTTCTACATACAATTCACCTTATTAAAATCATATTAGTATTCTTAATTTCATTTATTTTATGTTACATCTTACACATAACATCTTTATACAGATAGTAGAATCTTTAATTAATAGGGTTAGCAGTTCTTGCATTGATACTAATACATCAAAGAATATTGGTCGAAGCTTTCGAAATCAGTATCATCTGGCCTATCCCAATAAATTCCATATACATCTGTAATAGACCTTCTCCTTTTCCCCATGAAGGTGTTTTTATTATAACTGTGACCCACAGGGCTGCTAAGGATTAGCAAAGTCTCAAACTTCCCCAGTAATTTTACAATACCTTCATCAAGCATAATGACTCTTTTTTCGCTCAAGTAAATGTAGTCCTGACTCATAGTACTATATCCCTTTTCTTCTACAGCCTGTAAGTCATTAGAGCTTTTTGAGCCCGGTTTTGCGTCACCGGCTACATCACAACTTTCTTCTCCAATAACGAATAATTCCCAAGGAAATTCTATATTCAATTTTACTGATTCTGGCATATAAAATTTTTTGCCGAATTTCTCTTTGGAGAAATCGAGCAAGAAGGGCAGATGCATTCTAAACTTCCGAAAGTAAAATAGTAATTCTTTGAACCAACTTTTGGCTGTCATGAATTTGATACTATTTACAGAGTTTTCCCAAAACCAAGTTTCTTCTGCCTTTCTGCAAAATAGATCGCAACTATCATGAAATAGCAATACATGAAATAAGGCATCAATGGCAGCAGCCGTTTCTTCGTCGTATTTGTTCTCATCGTCAGATTGACGTGGACTTTCCTTGGTTCGGGGACTGTTTTTCCGTTTTAATCTGTGTTTTATAATTAACTGATGTAGGCAATTGCATATATTTTTAATTTTAATTGATATAAAAAATATTAATTGAAGAGCTGATCTGCACTACTACAACAAAATTTTAATCGAAAATGCAAAGAAAATTGTATTACTCTTTTTCGGGTTGATTTTCACCGTTGTTCTTGCTATCCATGTTACTGGAGAAAGTCTCATGTTCTGTGCGTTTACCAATACCATTTTTGGTATCAGCAGCAGCTGCTCTTTCATTTTTGGTTGAAGTAGTTGAGATTAATAACTTTCCAAGTAATTCACCAGCAGTTTTTATTAAATCTGATGTTCCAAAACTGCATTCATGTATCAATGATGGTTTCAGCAAAAACAGAAAATAAAAGTTAGATACTTATTTTTCTCTTCTAAGGGTTTACATTATTGTCGAAGATTCATACGATTATAGATAAGATGGACAGATTCAAAACATTATAATTATTTGAATAGCATTATTAGAAATTTTTACCAATTGAATTTTTGAGTGGTGTCTTCAGAGTGTTCAGCGGCTTCTGCTTCCAACTCTAAGTCCAACTCACTAGATGAACTGTCTGGACTAAAATAACCTGAATCATTTCCGCCATTTTCTCCTAGTTTATAATTTGTGTTGTCACAATTGTCAGTCTCCATGATTTAAAGGATCCTGCAAGGTTTACTAAATCAAACTAGAGCTGTGACCACCAAATAAAACTATCGGATATCTACTAAAAGTAAGTCGGCAAAATGATAGCTCCTACACAATTTTTCCAAAATACCCTACTGGAACGTTAAACTTCTTCCACTTTAAAAATGTTACATTTAATGAGATTTGGTGTTCCTTTGTGATTGTTTGGTTTTATTATTGTTTATATTATCTCTATGACGCTTTGCACGCATTTCATAGCTAGGAAAAATCAAGAACTTGCAGGTTTGACAAATCATATCATCAAACAATAACCTAACCTAACCTAATGTATGAAATAAAGAACACACCATGCGTCAATCCAGTTACAATATTTTATTGTAATAATAATCACTTCTTTTTAGATTACATTTAGCTTAGCACATTCATTATTGTTGTTATTACATGTTATTACATAACTTCAAATCTGAGTCAAAAGTGGCTATCATATTTGTATATATGACAGTGATTGTTTTGTTTTTATCAAAATGAATAAAATGATTATCCCCCCCTCCAGCACATTTTTATTGTTATTTATGCATGCCCAGTAAATTCATGGATCACTTTGTATTAGTTTGTAAAACTTTGTATGTATAATTTTATAAAATATCATGCTACTACTATAAAATGCAGTTGCTGTAATGACTACCAATGAGAGGAGTCACAATTTTTCACCAGTGATCACTTTAAGTGCAACTAATGGACTGAAAATATAGTACAGAGCGTTTCCCCAGGCTCTTCGTCTTGCTACATTTTTAAGCTTGTACGAGTACAGCTCTTTTAAAATTTTGTTGCATTCTTGCCTTACAGAAAAATACATGCAAAAGTAAATTCATTATGTGTTTTCGGACATAAAATGCTAAAACAAAGTCGGTATTAGGTATGTGATTCTTTACTCACTTTTTTGCATCCAATTCATTTTCCAGAGTAACAACAGTGTCAGCGCACGTATCAAATTCCTTTTCTAATTCCTTCGTAGATTCTTCTACTCTCTCTTTTTCTATGACTGTTGTCTCTAAAACTTCTTTCGTTTTTAAAAGCTTACTTTCAAGCTGGCATTTTTCCCTGTTGAATGAAATAAGTGTAAAATTACATACAGACTTTTTAAGATGGAAAGTAATAATTATGTATATGACTAAACTTTATTGAAAAGTTACGACACATTTGCACAGTATAATGTATAAATGCGCAAAAGTTGTTTGGGAGAATAAAATAATTTAATAAAATAAAATTAAATAAATTAACATTCGAAAATTAATTAATTAAATCAGTTATCTGATAGATACTTAAAGGGCATAACTAAAACTTTGAACTGGTATGGTGGGGGCCCACACATATAAAAAGGGCTTAAATATTTGCGGCTTGCTGCCATAAATAGCTATAATAATTTCTGGCAGCAGAATGTGGAGACGGTCAGGGTCCCCCATGCCTCTACCCTAAATACGCCATTGTATAAACGTACTTGCTGATTTCCTGGATTTCCTTTTGGACACTGCTGCAAGATTCCTGTAACTGTGCTACATTCTTATCCCTGGTTTCAATTTGCAATTTCAACTCCCAAACATCAGATTCAGATGCTCTGGCCTTTTCCTGCCAATGAGAGCTTTGAGCTGTTATCTCCCTAAGCTGTTTTCGTAATTCATTTTCCTGCAAAAGTCAATAAAAAACAAAATAATTTTTCATTTAAAAAGGCAATTATTGAAAGTCATAATATTTAATGTATCTTTTTATGTATCCGCAACAATTAATGACACAAATAAAGAAAAAATTGCAAACCTGACGTTTCAAATCATGGATTTGTCCTTCTAGCTTATTACATCGCTTTTTCTCAAGGTCAACACTGTGCATCAGCATTTCATTCTTTTCTGCAACAATCTTCATTCCCTTTTTGATTTCAAATTTTTCTTCGTTTAATAGTTCTACTTTGTACTGTAATTCATTGAGCTCCCCTTCGACCTTGTCATTTTCCTGGAAATGTCAAGTTAAAAAATGAGACTGCTTTGAAGATGGTTCTAGTTAATAGTTAAATAACTTACAAAATCTTTTCTAGTTATTTCCTCAGTTAGTTGACATAATTCAGTTTTAAGAGTATTAATTTCCGAAGATTTTTCCGCAATCTTTTCCCTGTCATTGTTTTGACAATGACGAACAACTCTTAATTGCAAGCAAAGATTTTCATTCTAGAAACAATAAATAAAATGTAAGTATTAATTATAATTACGAATATCAGACGAATCTTAAGGTTTAAGACTACTTATTAGTGAACACGTATTTTTCCCGGAGGAGGAACAGATCTTACAGTTCTAATGAGTTGTGAATTTTCCTCTTGGAATTTCAATACATCCTGCTGTCCATGTCTCCAAGAGTTTAACAATAAGTGGTGTAGAATGAGACGAGCAGCACATTCCTGGGTTTTAACGCTTATATGATCCTCCATCTCACCAATGAGCTTATTTTTCCTCTTAATACCCGACGACACAAATGCTAACACTACTTTTTGCATTAAAATTTTCTTTCGTTCAATATTTAAGGCATAAAGCAACGTCTCATTGCTTGGACTTGGAAGTAAAGCAGAAGATCCAGGTTGTGTCGACAACTCCTTTTCATACTTCAAACCAGACCCCAAAGATTTTGTTTTGGTCTTTAATTTTAACTCTCTGTAAGGAGTGGTAGAAGCATCGCTATACTCAGATTTTTTCAGTGCAGTAATACTGTGATTCTTGGGACGAAAAATATTTTCCATAGACCCATGCACAGTGCTAGATTTTTTCGACATTTTTTGTGAAGACGGCGAACGATTTTCATGTGAATCTGCTGGAGGATCTTCGTAGACTGTTGTTCGAGTGACAATACCGTTGGCTAAATCTTCTTCCACCTGTTTCCTCGCTTTTTCTTCCTCTTCCATGTGTTTCATAGCGGATGGAGATATATTATTTATTTTTGTAGTTGAGCTTGGTAAGGTGAACTTGTTTCGAGCTTTTGGTCTATTCCGGGGTAAAATAGTGTCATCAGGGGAATCAGGACCAAGATTCAGTAAAGGTGAGTCCGCTTTTGGACTTAAATCGTTAGTGTGGGTGCTTTCACCTGTGCTTGGACGACTCAGAGAAACTGGAGTTGGAACCATTGTCATGTTCTTGAAGAACAACACTTAAAAGAATATTCAATTATTATTTGGATGCGAAATGTTCGACAGCTTTTATCATTGATTTTGGAAATTCAACGAATTAAAATCTTGCATAAAACTGAAACTATAATATAAAATCATATTTTACAACACAATGATTCACAGATTTTTGGTCCCCTCAACAACTGAAATCAGAGTCGTCAGAGTGTACATTATTAACTGATTGAAGTTACCTTTTTCTATGTATTAATAACCCTTTCCATATAAGAATAAAATTGCGTATATGCAGCAGCATTTTATACAAGACTTACTGTTAGTGGTTATAAAATATGGCCGATACAAATATTTTTATGCGAGCAATCCATGATAGAGTCCGACCCGACAGAGTACAGAACCCATGATAAGATAATTTATGATATGATCCCTTCGTCATTTAACCTTTATCATAAAACCAAAATGACTCCTTCTTATGCATTTAAGCATTAAGACAAACCATCACAATGTTGCGGTCAGTTGGAATGCGTTGGTGGAAAATTGCATGGAAAATGCCAGAAATCAACTCATTAGGGATTAGCAGAAACTCATCAATGCAATTGATGATCATTGATCCCCAAAATCCCCATTCCCCAATAATTTTTCCATATCAGACAAAGATATAGAATGATTTTTTTTCATTTTTCAAGATTTTATCTTAGAAAAATATTCTGCTTCTTTCGCCATATTATTATGATCACACTCTTCTTAGCGTTAGTGACAGAATCATCAAAGCTATAATAATGATTAAAATGTATCATTAATTACAGAATTGAATGTAATAAATTCATAAATTTCAAAGACAATAATAGTAACAAGTCAATAATTTTAAGAATGTTATTAGTTTTCTTAATTCTATAATCGTATTTTATAAAAGCGGATAGTCATGTCATATTTATGTATAAGTAGTAACTTACTTATAAGTACGTATAAGCACTAACATGCTTCGATCGCTTCTTTTCGTGTAGCATGTGTATATTGTACCAACTTACAAGCTTATAATATAGAGCAACACTCTCGATCAAGGTAGGGCACTTTATTGGGCTGACGAAGCGGTGTAACCTTCAGTTTCACACATTGCACATGAGTTAATTTCAATGTGCACGTGCAGAAGAAGCATCGGTTGTCGGCAAAACTTCAGGTTGCTCAAAAAAGCTCAGACTTGTAAATTCTAGATTATTATTGTACTTCTCGATTTATTTTCTTACGAACGAAATCGAAAAATGGCTACGCACTGGGGAATATTTAGCTGTGGAAAAATAAGCCATGATTTTGTTTCTGCCCTTGCATCTTTACCTTTAAGTGAGCACAAAGTTGTTGCTTGTGCTGCAAGAAATTTGGAATCTGCTAAGGAATTTTCCCAAAAGCATTCCATTGAGAAGGCTTACGATTCTTACGAAACATTAGCTAAAGACCCAAATGTTCAAGTCATTTATGTTGGGGCAATTAACCCCCAGCATCTTGGATTGGCCAAATTGGCAATTGAAAATGGTAAAAATGTACTAGTTGAAAAACCACTTTGCATAAACGTCAAGCAGACAAAAGAATTAATCGAATTCGCTCGGGAGAAAAAAGTGTTTCTTATGGAGGTAGGTGTTAGTAATGTTCAAATTAGAATTGCTAGAGATTTAGAGATAATTAAATGAAATAAATTAAATTACAATTTGAAAAATCATTTTTTCAGGCTATTTGGAGTCGATTCTTTCCAGCTTATCAACGAATAAGAGAAGAATTGGCTAACAATACTATTGGAGAGACTGTTCAAGTAACTACAATGTTTGGAACTATATTGACTCATAAAGATCGTTGCAGGTATATTTTATAAATCTCATAGTTGTATGCAATGTGCAGTAGGCCAATTTGATTTTGAAGATGATTTAAAAAAATTATCTAGATTAAAAGAATTGGGAGGAGGAGCTACTTTGGATATCGGAGTTTATTGTGCTCAGTTTGCATCATTTATTTTCGGAGGAAAAAGACCAGAAAAAATTCTTGCAGCTGGACAATTAAATGCAGATGGGATTGACGATAGCGCCAGTGTCACTCTGATTTATCCTGATGGTAAAATTGCCACGATGGTTATTCAAGGGAAAGTCAAAATGGAAAGCGAAGCCTATGCATATGGAACCAAGGGGCAGATCAAAGTAAAAAATATTCTCAATATCAATATCAAGGGCATAGCTATTGGTTTTATAGACTCCTGAATTAGGGTGGTTCGAATTTGGGGGGTCTGATCTGAGAAAATTTACGACCTTATGCCGCAAATTTTTGTCAAATAATCATTTTTCGAAACCGGGGGGGCTCAATCCTGGTGAACCTATACGTAGATACACCCTTGATTAATTTACTTAAAATCTTTAATGGACGGGTAACGTAGGTATAGTTTACAATTCATAAAAATGCCCTAATTCCCAAATATTAATGTTAACAGGTTCCAATGAGATTTTGGTGTCCCACCGAACTTGAAACGCCCTCAAAGGGACTTGAGAAATTCGATTTGCCTGCTTCAGATAAAACATTCAACTATGCGAACAGTGTTGGACTCTCTTATCAAGCCCAGGAAGTTCGTCGCTGTTTACAGGCAGGTCTTTTAGAAAGTCCACTAATGACTTTAGATGAATCCCTAGTCGTTGCGGAAATTATGGAATCCATAAGGAAGCAAGTCGGTGTTGTTTATCCACAGGATGAATAAACAAAGCAAAATGCAATTAGAAGACTACACACACAGATTTCTAGTAAAATTAAAGTTGAATACATAGAGAATTTATTTTTGAACCAGAAGATATTATTCTGTTATAAATGTAAATAGCTCAGAGCCCAGCTCAATGTTGTAAAATCATGTAAAGGACATCATTAGTTTAACGAAACAAGAAAAATAAAGACAAAAATTCATCATCCTGATTTGGCCATCCCTTGTATTAGTGTATGAAAATCATAACTAGTTCATTTACCTAGCGAATATTATTATGTAAAATGTCTAAAATAAGGTTGTCCATCAACATAAGGGTATTAATTATTTCCTTATTGTTTCAACCTTTAAAGAGATAACAGCAGACTAAAAGTGTTTGTACACGAGTAAATAAGAAATGACATTGAATTTTTGATTCAGAACTAAATCCGTTGCAGTTAATGATTTTGATAATAGGTACTTAATTTTTGCTTCTGAATGCCAAAACTTTTAAGCTGCATGCATTTGTTTAAATTACACTTTCAAAGGCAGGCAGGCAGAGTACTATGGTTAAAAGCTCAAAACAGAACTTATATAACGCTTCGGAGCAAAATAAACAACCCTATGCATAATTCGTAACAGTGAATGACTTGCGTGATCATTGTTCCCATTGTGGCATTGATTTGACAGACACATGAATACAGTTGTCCTTCCGGCAATTTCCTTTAGTGATCTATGAGATTTTCCTAAATCTCTGTTTAGTTTTGTTCACACTTGTCAGGGAAAAATTCCAGTTGATAACGGCATTTACAGTTATGGTGAATTTTTGGTTCCACAATTACTGTCACCAGTTTAACACTAGTAGATTATATTACAAGTGAAACTGCAAATTGTATTTATAAAATGCTAGGAATTTTGCAATTTAGTTTTACATACTTTTGATTTTTAAAATTTATTAGCATGATTGTTAAAAATATAATTCTTAAAACAGTTTTAGATAAATGGGAAAGTTTGCATATCATATTCATGTGATTTGTGCAAGCATGACAGCATCATGTCGTATTTCTTTGCGTTAACCATTATTTTTAGAATAGTTATTTTCATTAGCTGCATTTATCAGATTCGGGCATTAGGTCGCTGCCCAGGTCCTTGTGTGCCCCCAAAAGAATGTAAAAGCAACGGAGGAAGAATAATTGGCTACTGCACAAATGATAGAGCCTGTTGCGATTGTAAGACATTATTTTTAAAAAGACAGACAAACGCTTGAACGATTAATCTGTTTCAATACATAATTGATTTATATTTACAGATATTAATTTGGTGTGGGGGACGTGTGGGATGACAATACGGAATACAAAGATTTCTAATTTTAAGTCTCCGATATATCCAGAGTTTTCTTCTGGTAGTTTCGTGTGTGCCTACGATTTGGAGTTAAACTCTCCAACTGTTGGAATAAGGTATAGGATCTTCACACAGGAATTTATATACATAGGCAATACTGTATGTAGAAATATTTTTAAGTATATCTACTTTTATTGGTGTACCTACTTAATTTACATGAAAATGATTTTGACTTGGTCTTTATTTACAGGATAGATTTTTTAGATATTTTTATGGACAGTGTCCCGGAAGATGCAGCCACTTCGTATGAATCTCCTCACTCAATTTGTGATTCTGATATGATGTTCATTAAAGGGTTCTCAGATTGGTCACCCGATCCACGATGTGGAAATCTAACTGATTATGCTAGTAAGAAATATCCGATTTAAAGGGAATCCATGACTGTATTAACATTATTTTCCTGTTACAGATATATCTTTTATATTCTGCTATGTCTATGCCCATTAAATATATCTTTCACTTTTACTGTATGATTTAGTTTTAGTGGAACGAGAACCAGGCCAGAGGGTATTGTCAATTGTATTTGTCATGTCCAGCAGTCGTTATAAATGGAATTTGCGACTCACGCAAATTTACGAAATGGAAATTGAGCAAATGAGTGAGCTCCGAAAAGCTAAACTATAAATTCAATCCGTCAGCAGACTTATAAAAAATTAATTTGTTACAGATGAAGTTGTCACACAACTCATTCGGAAATCTCGGGGTTCCGATTCAGGCAGTTCCAAGGATTACCAGTTTCCCAGACCCCCATTTCCAATTCCCATACCACCTCCCTTTCTTACTGGAGCCAATTTACACAACAGTAATACTGTGACTCTCGACGATTACTCTACTAACGCAGACGGAGACACGGATACAGAAATCATGTTAGTAAACAAGTTAAAAATACATATCTATACTTTCAATGAAGTTTTTGATAAAAGATTGAAACTACGTTTTGAAAATTCACTATTTTCCTCAAGCTTGCCCACACCTTTAATCCTAGGAGGTGAAAATGCCGTCCCTAATGGAATACCTTGGCAAGTATCTATACAATCTATAAAACAAGTTGAAAGCGGTTTGTGTGGAGATATTAGAAACATGAGTTTGCACATTTGCGGAGGTTCTATCATTGACGACAACACAATACTCACAGCCAATCATTGCTTTTTAAGTCCGTAAGTGTTATAAGCTTCTTCCAAGTATTGGAATTGCAATTACAATTTTTAGAGGGTTAATACAAATGTTTTACTTTTAGATCTAAATATCCTCATCCAGTTTTAGATGTCAGTCAATTGAAAGTAGTTGTGGGTGCACACGATCTTTGTAAACCCGAAGAAATCCCTTTCACTAAGACCTACACAATTTCATCAATAATTTTACACTATAACTATTTATCTTCCGATATTATAAATGATTTAGCTATGGTTCGTTTGACAGAAAGAATTTCATTTAACAAAGGTGTTCAACCAATTCCAATAGCGAACCCAGGTGTGTGGATAATCATAAGCATTTAAGTCTTTGATATAAAATATAACACAAAAAAATTCTTATCAAGTTTTAAACATGTGATAGATTTAAAATTATCGGAAGTGCAGCCGATTCTAACTGGTTGGGGTTCTATTGGTGTGGACGCTAATTATACGTTCCCACATATTCTTCAGTTTACAACAGAATTAAAAATTCTGTCTGAGGAAGACTGTACACAAAGTCAAAAAGAATATCTTTCGTACATTCCATGGAGAAAACTTTCTCACAAATATTTTGGGTCACTTCACAGAGGAATTTGTACTCGTGGGAAAGATGATATAGTTCAGGCTGGATATGGTGACTCCGGGGGGCCGCTTTCCACTAACATTAGTGGAAATCCTGTTTTACTAGGAGTTGTTAGCCACTACAGACCGGAATGGGATCCTGAGAAAAATGTTTCTTATAATTTAAATTACTTTACTAAAGTCTCTGCGTTTAAAAATTGGATTCTTATGGGACTGGTTCCTGTATAATATTTATTTTCTTTAGTATTAATAAAACAATAATTCCTTATACGTATGTAACATACGGTATGTTATTATCTGATCGTATTCTCACGTTTCACTTATTTTCACTTCACGAGCAAAATATTGTAAAATACTGTTAATCAAACAGTTTCTTTCGGTGGCTTTTTCTTCAATAATTTATCATGTTTTTTCTTTCTTTCGTTCACAGTTTCTTTCTCGGGCATTTTCTTTCCTGATTTATCGTGTTTTTTGTGTCCTTCGTTCGCAGTTTCCTCCTATTTATAACATACAAATAAACGATGCAATACATAAATATGTCAGATCTCGAAAACATTGCAAAACAAAAAATATAAGATTTTACCTCTAACTGAGTTTTTAATTTGGCTAATGCTTCTTTAAAACTGCCTTCCAGTGATCGTAAATCTGCATTTTTAACTGGTATTCGCTTTATGTCTGTCTTTCCAGCATTTTTCATAGTTTTTCTGAATATTCCAATTTGTTCTTTCACGACGAGACAAATAGCATTTCCTTCACGACCTGCTCGAGCAGTTCTTCCTATCCGATGAATGTATGTTTTGGTGTAACCAGGCAAATCATAAGAAATAACGTAGTCTACCAAAGGAATATCTATACCTCTTGCCATCTGATCTGATGTGACCAATCTGCAAAAAAAACATAATTTCACAAACTTAGTTCTTACATTCAATGTTATATCAAAGTTGATCAAAAGGTAATTAAAATTTGCTGCTATAATTACATGTCAATGGATCCATCATTGAATTTCTTTAACACCATATCTCTTGTCTGTGGATTCCATGTAGATGAGATTTCTCTAACTTTTAAATGCCCCATGTGTTGAAGTAATAAACATAGACGATGTGTGCTCTGTTTAGTGTTGGCAAAACATAAAACACGTTTCCATTTAAAGTGTGATATTAAATGAGTCAATATAAGTGGTTTGGTCTCCTTTTGACACAAAACGAAAGATTCTTGAAGCTCAGATGGGGTTGTGAACTTTCCTACGAAGGAGTCGCTAACGTCAGTTGGCACTATGGATTTTTCTAATTCAGGGTTATCAGCAGCATCGTTTTGTACTCCCTGATGATTTGCTTTTGCTTTTGTTGCTTTTGAGTCAACAATGGAGGTAAATAGCTTAGGCTGGAAAAGATGTAGTTTTTCCAAAGTTTCTGGATTCTGCGACAGAGTTGCAGAGAACAATAATTTTTGAAAAGCTTTCATGTGCACATCAGCATATTTCAAGTTTAAAGGTAAAGTTTTCCAAGGTTGCGCCATTCCTATAATATTATCAATTAAACCAATATCATCACTATGTACTAGCTGTTTTATCATTTTAATAGAACTAGTACCAGCAGAAATGTGGATTCAGACATAGTACGGATCAAGTTGAGCAATTTTTTAGTTTACCTGTAGGAAAATAAGACCAAAACTTCATTTCAAGTCTTTGAAGCCAATCTCCTTCTTGGTCGTCTAAAGTTCTATCTGCCTCGTCCACAATTAGAAATCTCAAATGAGAAATGTTAAAAGCTTCAGTCTGTTCTAAATGATCTACCAGTCTTCCAGGTGTGGCTACTATGATGTCAAATGGTGTCCTCCATCTGCCATCCAATCCTAAAATTCCATAAGCAATAAATTAAAATTAAACAATTCGTAGATCGTAATGTTTGAATGAATTCACATTCATCAAAAATGACATGTACTACAGAAAGAAATTATAATAGGCAAATATAAATAATATTATATTGGGATGGTCTTACCTCCTGTAGTCAACGCCTGCCTTTCAGCCGACAATGACAATCTTTTCGTCATCAAAAAGACTTTTAAGTTCGTGTTTTGAGTGTAGGTTTTAAACACTGAAAATATTTGGGAAGCCAAGACTTCCGTAGGGAGTACAACGATTGCCCTGACACTTGGATAAATTGATTTGTTGCTAAGAATTTGCACCACAGGTAGGACATAAGATAATGTTTTTCCACTACCAGTTGGAGCCGAAACACAGATATCTGAAGGCCTAAGAATTTTTGGTGTGTGTACCCTCAAAAGCCATGGAATCACTTGCTTCTGCACTAAAATGAAATGATTTTAGTATTAAAATTAGCGTAATAAAAAATTCAGAGAAAAAATATTGGGTTTAAAAATTTATTATGCTTTCACATAATATGTACCTGGAAAAAAGTAAGGAACCATATTTTGCTCTAAAATTTTGACAAGTCTAGCGTCCAGGTTGAAGGACGTGATTGGAGCGCTGTAATTGCTCAAGTCGCAGGAAACTATAGATGGATTGGCTAACCATTCTGGTAAAACACGTTTCACCTATAAATTCCAAAATATTACCATTTAGTCGTTTAAATAGGTTAAATAAAGTTTTACCGTTAATTATTCTGAGAATGCCCTTACATGTTGAAGATTGAACTGATTGACATTTCCTATAACTGTAAAACCACCGATGTTGACACCAATAGCATTTTCTCCGACTTTAACTTTCTTCTTTTTGTTCCTTTTCCTTTTCTTCTTGCCAGATTTATCAGTTGGCTGTGCACTAATTTCTTTCACTTCAGTACTTTCACTAGCGGCTTTCTCTTTCTTTCTCTTTTTCGGTTTTTCTCCATTTTCTTCCTCTGCCTTGCTGACGGTACCGTTAAATTTCTTCTCCTCGTTATGTGCAACAGACTTATTATTTTCAGTACCCGCTTCAGCATCCTCAGGGGCAGTTTCCTCCTCAGCTGCTGTCTCCTTCTTTCGTTTTTTCGCTTTGCGTATCAATTTCTTAAGCCTAGATTTTTCTAATTGCTGATCTTGATTAATTCCATTTAAAATCTCTTCATGATTTGTTACGGGAACGCCGTCTTCCGTTTCTCCTATATATCTGAAAACAACAAATTCATATTAAAAACTTTAACAAACAAAACAATTAACTGTATACAGTACACAAGGACTTTTTTGAATTTTTGAATACACACTTAAATTACTAATCCGATCAACACAGACTACCTTTGATTAAACTCTGATTGACAGTAAAACCTACATCTTAATTTAAGAGTCCTGTGAATTTCGTCTATTACTATTTATTATCGTCAGAAATAACGGGACCATTTTCCAGTTATTTCAGAATTAATAATATTTAATAGTAATAAATTACCTGTTAACAACAAATAGTGACATTTTAACACGCAATCGGTAAAGTTCCTTCAATTAAATTAACTTTAATCACATAAACTTGACACAAATTAACAAAAACAGTGTGGTAAACACAAGCACGTTGTAAAGGTGAAAAGAATTGAATTTGGCGGATTCCCAAGGCAGTCAAGACTCAGACACTCATCAGACCATCACACGAACCATACGTGTATCAATCGAATTCGAACAACCAAGGTTCCTCCGTACGTAAGTGTTACACTTGAATGTTGATACAATTTTTATACAATGGAAATTCCTACACACTGCAGTCGTGCAGTCCAGACAAACCTTTTTTGCAAGGTTATTGTTACATAATTAAATACTTTTTTGTTATCTAACCGTGTAAAGTACTTACAGATAGACACACATTGACGGGAAATTGATTTTACAATCCATTTTGTACACTACTTTTACATATACAACATCAAATAAAGTGGATTTCATCTCATCCATTATCCATGTAAGTTTTTACAATTTCTATACAAATACAGACCTATAAATAAGTAAAAAAGGTTAAGTAAACTACCTGAAGTTTGTACAGACATTCCTATAGAATACATGCACAATTGATATCAACTTGTACTTACTTACAGTAAGGTGTCTTTATAATTTGTTAAAATTTATTGATTTTACATATACATGTGTCTATATACAATCTATAGCTCTCAGACAAGAAAGACTTATTGCTCATACATAGTTTAGCTCATACATACTTCCAAGAATCCTACCTTAACTCACCTAAAGTTACTTTCAAGGTAGGATGAGATAATTATTAACGAATACAATCCACACACCTACACGAAGATATACCATTCACTCCCAATGTACTTTTATACTGACGTAGTGTATTGTATGGAATGCCACGGTGTATTACATTAACATCCGCTTACGCTAATCCCGTTATGTTTTAAGCCTCAGTCAGAGTTTAGATATCAAGTGTTACACACAGAGACTAGTCTATAACTAACCTACGTACATTGTTACAGCAGAATATTACATCAACTTTAATTCAGCGTATTCACACAATCGTAATTATTTGTAAAGCCCTAACGGAAAAGGTATGTGTACTCCTACTCTATACTACGTAAAACACCAACGTGCATAACTTGGTTAAGCTAATATTTATATATTTTAACATACTTTCCAAGTTTCCAAATACATCTGTCAAGAGAACTAGATAATAAGTATGTTAAATTGACTAGTGTTGTTACTTATGTTGTAAAAACCACATTTCGTTTATACAGAACGCTTAAGTATACACAGACAAGTTCCACTATTTTATTAACTTGTATTATATATAAATGTTTAAGGTTTAGGTGTTTTAGGTGTATGTAGTTTTTGTTCAATTTTACAGATAGTCAGCAGGTAAAGCTTTTAAAGCTAAGAGGAATAAGTAAGCAAGACATTTGCATTTGTATATTTGTGTCGTGTAGTTAGGCACTCTGATATTATCAGCGTTTATATAGATAATTTATCAGTTGTGTCTTTGTAGGGCTTAAGATACTTGAAGAGATTTATAAGGAAGATTGAGAAGGATAGATACTTGTAAGGATTTACTGAATACACAATACCTGTAGCGTAATACTAAAAATATGTCAAACCAAATCTCGTTCTTCTCTGTGACAGTCTCCAAATTAGTGTAGAAGATAATTCAGTCACGCTTTCACAAAATAATGTAATGTATTTTTATTTTTCCTCTTCATAGGTCCTCAAACTTTCTTATCATCATTCAATTGTAATCAACACAGTGGGTACTGCGGAAATGACACTATGACCACAGTTGACTTAAGAGTTTCCCATTGCAGCAGTAGAGGTAATTTTTTACTCAATATTTCTTCAGTATTGCTACTGGAACCATTGTCATTTATATTTCATCATTCGTATACGTACATAACATTTTTTTTACAACTTTGAAAATGTTATACTAATTGTAAGTCTATGAGATTTTGATTTAATAAATTCTAATAAATTGTGTTTTTCTTGATTTAAATAGGCAAACGTTGTGAAGAGGACTTCTGCAAAGCCAATTGTAACTACTATGGCATCTTGGGGTCAAAGTTTAAGCGAAATTTTTGCCCTAATAGTAAAAACAAAAATATACGGATTACCCCCTCCGCGAAGACGTTATGTGTCTACTGGAGAAGTTGATTCAGATAGAACTAGAGAATCAAATATTGTTAATAATTCTGTAAATGTTAATTCTAATGGAGATCAGACGACTTTTTCAGTTGTAAATAATTGTGTTCCTCCTCGTATACGGAGATCAAGTAGTAGAAGTTTATCCTCAGAAACGAAGATCGACGAAAATAATAAAATGAATCCTGTTCTACTAACGTGTGTGTTTCTACTGGGAGTTCTAAGTGCCGTGTTCTTTCTAATTGTATGGACAAATGATGCAAGCTCTCAGAGAAAACAGTTATTTCAGCCGTTACCACATTTGGAACATATCCAAGTTTATGATGACTTCCTTGATGAGTCTGTGTTAATGGGTCTGGGACAAGGAAGTGGAGGATCTGTCGAACAAGATAATGAATGTGAAGGCGATAACCCTTTAGGTATGATATGTACAAAATTTGCGCACTTGCCTTATTACAAAATATTTTATTATTATTTATATGAACTTGCATAGTAGACATTACGTTTCCTAATAGTTCACGCACATAACAAGTTGCTATGTATTTCTGTAGGTTTTGAACTTGAGGCGATAAGTTCCTTACATGTAGCTTTGGAAATGAAAGAACAAGGTAAAGTTGCCAAAGCCCAGAAGTTATTCCAGCACGCGATGGCTTTATGTCCGAGACACCCGGACATATTAACAAATTACGGAGAATTCTATGAAAACGCTCGGCACGACTACATGATGGCAGATCATTTATATGTACAAGCTTTAACATACGCCCCGCATCATACAAAAGCGGTGGTGAATCGGAAAAGGACTTTACCACTTGTAGAAGAGCTTGACGATAAGCGTTTGTCAAGAATCGATGGAAAACGAGAGCAGCTGCTCCAAATGTCCGAATCAAATCCATCCCTTCGACGTGTCAGAAGAGAAGCATACTTTCAGCATATTTACCACAGCGCTGGAATCGAAGGAAACACTATGACATTATCACAAACAAGAATGATCGTTGAAACGCGAATGGCTGTTCACGGAAAGAGTATTATGGAACATAACGAGATTTTAGGATTAGACGCTGCCATGAGATTCATGAATTCTACTTTAGTCAATAGAATAGGATCTATCACAGTGGAAGACATTTTATCAATACATCAGCACGTAATGGGATTTGTAGATCCTTCAGAAGCAGGAAAATTTAGGAGGACGCAAGTTTTTGTAGGAAATCATGTTCCCCCTCGACCTGAAGAAATTCATGAGCAAATGCGACAATTAATTGAATGGTTAAATTCGGAAGAGGCTTTGTCCTTGCATCCGATTCATTATGCCGCAATTGCTCACTACAAATTGGTTTACATTCATCCTTTCATCGATGGAAACGGAAGAACGTCAAGGTTGCTTATGAATTGGCTTCTTATGCAAGCAGACTATCCCGCAGTTATTATACGGAAACAAGACAGGCATTTATACTACGAACATCTTAACACTGCAAATCGCGGAGATGTTCGCCCATTTATAAGATTTATTGCAGATTGCACAGAAAAGACGATGGATGTTTATCTGTGGGCTACAAGAGAACACTATCACATTATTGGACATAATGAAGATGGGTCTGGACAAAAATCAATCGGTCCAACACCCTCAGAAGTGGATTCTGAACAAAGTCAAAGCAAATCTTCGAATAATAGTGAAAGTCCCGAAATCCAAGAATCCACAACAGAACCTTAAGAAGCAATAAATATTTTTAAACAATGAAATTGTACAGGTTGACATTTTATGTTTAGGAATCGTGCTTTTTAGTAATCTCACTCCAATAATAAATACTAAATGTGATTTACAACAATTTATGATCAAATTGTCTTGTAGAAAATATATAACTTGTGTGATTGGGGCAAAGGAGTACCCTTGAATTGCTGAAGTACTGTTTTTATGTTCCTATTACGAATACTTATGTCGCAGTTATGTTTCATAATTATGTAATTTTACAATGCAAATTGATATTGATATTATTATCTCTGATCATGTTTATATGCTAATAAATTATATCTAGGATTTTAAATGTAATATATAGGTACGTCGCTCTTTGTACTGTGCATACTTCGTACAAACCACGCACTTATACCTAAGTACGTATAAGTACTGTGCTAACTGTTACATAAATATGTATGCATGGAAAATGATCAGTTTTAATTTTTTTACCGATATATTTTAAGACATTGTTTCATCGCTCGTTACATACAAACAGGCAATAACTCTACGCTTAAAATTGCTTTTCTAAGTAACTGTGCCTGTTTAATAGGGAATTCGCTGTATATTAGAATTACATTTAATGTTAAGTTATGATTTGGAATTTTGTTTTGTTTTTAAATGAAACCCACAATAGTTTAGTAAAAAATACCTCAATGAAATGCACTACCAAATGCATCACTTTGTAAAATTTATTAGAAAAGGATACACTGAATAATAAATAACGCAATTTAAAACATGAAATTTTGTGTTTGTTAATCAATTATTTTATTTTGCCGTTTATTTTGCATCAATTCGATTATTTATATGTTTATAAATTACATTTCAGAAAACCCTACAGCATCAGTACACGCACTCACATTTTAGTATAATTATGGTCTTCCAGCAAGAGTATTGTTCTTTCTCATGTAAAATAATTCGAAAACGGTTGGATAAGACAAAAGAGTCAATAATGAAAAAAATACATCCCTAAAAGAAACATTTCAGATTTCTTCCCTTTCAAAGTGACAGGAATTCCGTACCTGCTGTTAATTAAAACAATAAAATCCTAACTAACAATTTTCATTTCATTAACTGCATTGTCATCATTTCTGTTCATAAAATTCATCCAGTACTAAAAAGCATGAAACAGCTCAATACAATTGCTGGACCACCTGTACACGCATTATTCATTTGAATTCAATCATATCTCGAGTTAGGTAACATTATTATCGTCACATTAAACACTATGGATAACTTACTGCACTAAAATCTTAATATTATTACGTCATTAAGTTACTTTATCTACTACCAAAGCACAGTACAACAGTCGTAGCCTGACTTTCTATTATAAACCTCCATAACTCCCTAAAATGCGTCGGCTTTTCAAAAACGGAATCTGCCTCTACTCTTCTTCTACCGATTCTTCAAAACTTCTACTTAAATGTAAACCCTTTTGTGTCCTGATCCTGATTTCACCGTAACAAATCATTCAATATTCAAAGTGGAAAACACAAACTATTGTCATTCTACTAAAATGTTTGCACTTTAATGAAAAATGCACTCAAACAGCTTTACATCAAGGTTAATAATTATTAATTGCTATTCATCGTAATGTTAATAGTAGTGTCACTTGTGTATTTATTTGCATATTTGCATAAACAAATGTAATTGTCTTGCTTCATGATTTAAGCACACAAATTAAACAGTGTGCATGTGTTTGTTTGTAATAAAATGCAAACTGCAATGCAATGTATAATGAAAAAATGACGTATTTTCCCTAATTACTAATTAGGCAGTCAATTATTGATGTGTGTAGTTGTTAATTTTCATAATAATTACAGCTTTACCCGGTAAAAGCGAAAGAAATCAAGATAAGTTATAATAATACTCCTTTTTGATAAACTATCCCCCTTTTAGTTCTTGTTTACATTATCCCCTCTTTCTTACTACCTATTCGCATATAGTGTCCGTCAGTTTGTTTGGTATTTGTTACTCGTTTTAAGTATAACCACTAATTTTAATTAACCGTATTATCCTCATAATATTAAGCTACATTTAATATATTGCATTTGGTTAAGTTTACTCGTGTACTACAACTTTTACATATTAATTCTATTTCTATTACACATTGGAACAGCATCAATCAATTCCTACTGCAGTACTACATGCGACGAAGACGAAAATGAAACATCCGGTCAAAAGACCTTCATCAATCACTCACTTCGCATCATTTGTTTATAATTATATATTGTATAAACAACGTAAAAAAATGTCCAGCTTTTCCCAGCGTTCAATATTCAATGTATGTACTATTTCTACTCTCAAAGCATCAACTTCTTTCTCGCTCTCTCTCTGTCTCTTCTATTTTTACTGTTTCTTTATAAGTATATTCCTGATATTCATAATAATTACATATAGTTCTCTATCTATATATACAATACACAGATTAATTACCATATATATATCATCATTACTGCCCTTTGACAGATTTCACGGTATACTTTGCAAAAAATGACAAACTAAAACAGCCACAACCTACGAATACAATACACATTTCTATATTTCCAACTTCTTATTGGTTAAATACATTACTAAGTAATACAATATTTTCTTAAGGATAAACTTCGCTCTTGATTAAGAGATCAGAAGGTAGTGTGTTGTTTCTAGTAGTTATATACTTTATACGAAGTTACTTTACTTACTACATAATATAGCCTCTCCATCATCCACACACATTACTTGAGTCCTCATATGCGTATTTCTTCTAATATTTCTTTTGGTAATTAAATGTAGTATACAAACAGGGCATATACAGAGAGGGAGAGCGAGGTGGAGTAGTAACAGGCAGCATCATTGAGAAAAACAAAAAGATATCAAATAACTCATCAGTATGTATTATAAATAATAATATCATTATCAATGCAGACAATCGTGATACATTAGATATTAATAATTACTAAGGCAAGAAGGGTACAAGATGATCATTGAAAGGTATAAGGTAGAATGGTGGTAGGCACATGATAATATTATAGTTATTATTATCATTACATTATTTAGGTAATGTGATGTATTCATGTATTAAAATGCATATTATTTGCACACATGGTTATAAATGCGCAGGTAGTAGTAATCAATATGCATTTCATTTGTGTGAGATAACTTTTACAATCATACATACATACATAAAAGCGTACGCGACAAATCACTAGAGACTAGCTACAAAACATAGCTACGGTCTAAAAAATAGCTAATTAATTATTCTTACAAACGTGTAGAGTATAAAATAAAAAATCTTATACCCACGGCCACGGCTAAAAACTACACATCCACTTTTTACTAGCGATGTTTTGCGATGATTAGTTATGCTTTCATACATTGACAAACTTAAAGTATTACACCTGTGTCTTGTGTACTATCATTACTACCATTTTTACATAATAATTGTTACCGTATAAGGATATCATTTCATCTCACTATCATTTCTACATTTACAAATAGGGCGCTGATGGCAACCTGACTCATTTAAATACTTAACTTTGAAGAATGGACAGACTTGAGACAATATCAATCATTTACTCTTATAATATTTTTCAATCTTCTGTATTAGGTAGTTCTAGTTTACACAACAGCGTCAGCAGCTAACGCGTTATTACAGAGATAACAACATGCATACACAACTAGAAATCATCATTTATAATAATACCACCTCAACACTCTAACTTTGAGCTTTATTTCACATAAGATATCACTAATTGTAAATATTCAACTCATTTTTACATCATTTACCAAACCTCTGAAACATCAAACATTTACATAATTTTCATCTTCTTATTGTTAGTTAGAATATGTCAGTACATCGGATTCAAATAATTTGCATGTTAGTTACGATATTTTGATATCTAAACGATTTTTATATACCTATACGCACTTATCAGTCTAACTTCAAACAATCGGAGTTAATTGAGAACGAAAACATGATCATTGATGAGAAGATATAAAAGATCTACATTTTTAATTTACGTTTCCTATATAGATAATTAAATTACTAAATCATTTTGTGAACTTTCGCTCTGTTAAGTCGACACACTAACTATCAAAGGTACACGCACGTTAAGTAGAATGGGTTTATGTTAAGGTAAGTAATATAGCATGATGATTTTAACTTTTTGTGACAGAAACAGATCGATTAAACGTAGAAGAGCCTAGTTATTAATTTGATACCATTTTTGTCTTTAAGGTAATTTCGAGGAACATTTCATGTGAGTAAAAACCAAATTGATTATCAGCCAACGATATTTTTGCTGATTATTGCTACAACAGCAATTGTCAATTGTTTTTCATCAATACATCAGAATTTTTATATATTTTAAATCGAAAGATCTTAATCATGACAATATAAATCGTATTGAACAGATTAGTTATTTGTGCAAAGTAAGTAAAGGTTATTTGCGGTAAATGTTTTGATTTTCATGCATTGTAAACTTACTTCAAATTGAGAACAAAATGTGCAGCCTAACACTACAAAGCAATGATGAGAAATGCATATAAAAGGTAACCTATTAAGTGTGTATTAAATTACAATACAAAGTTAAATCATTCTCCGAAAATGTCATGTAAATGGTAAGAGTAATAATAACGAGTTTAGATTCGAACGTTCATGCTTACAAAAAAGAAAATTTACATAACAAAAGTTTGTAATACGACATAGTAATAAATTAATGTAATCCAATTAAAGCATAATATTTCTCAATAATTCTATGCCATTGTATTAACATGGTATAATTATGGAAGAAGTGAAGACATGGGCCATGATCCAACAATTCCACATCATTCTGTGTACCCTTGTCCCAAGTGGTTGTCTTTATAATAATATGAATAACTAACTTCATCACATGCAATGTGCCTTTGCTTTATATCATGATGATCGATTAAATATTTTACTACATACTTACACTGAATAAGTAATATAGTCTTAACTGTAGTCAATAGCATTGACGGAGAATTTCATTCCTCAACTGTTGTGTACCGTTACGCTCAGTTTGAATATTGAAGATGAGTCGGAGGAAGTAATGTGAGTTTCGACGATCTATCTTGCATCAATCTAAGATTAGTTTTTAAGGAGGCAGTTAGTAGATATAACATTAAATCACGAGTTACAGTTACAAATATAGGACAACAGGCATTCTAATTGTAAGTAGGACTTATCGCCGAGCGTTGGGGACATGTGCATTACTTGTCAATTTTTTTGACATGTTTTCCTCGTCGATTATACAATTTCGAAAGTTGAATACTTTCTTTCGCAGCTCACTTAACATTTGCATTTTTTCTGTGATAATTTCCTCAACTTGTTGACAGTAGGCTGTAAAAACAAAATATCCACCATTATGCACACAATGTCTAAAGAAGACATAAATAGAAATATTTATATAGACAAATAGACATACCTTCTTGGTCATATTGAACTTGATTGGTCATATTGATCAGCTGTCTATCTTGAACAACCCACCGACTGTTTGTTTCCAAAACCAACTTATGAAAGTCTACAGCTTCTTCTTCCGATTCGTTAATTTTTCCTATGGTTTCGTGGAATGTAAGCATCTCTCCTGACATTTCCCCTTCCTATTTAAAAATTTTACAAAAATTACTTAGACTTCTGTTCACAATACACATAAGCTAGCTAATGTCGGTGGATAAAAAGTGTGATTCTATTTACATTTAATCTACTTACATTAAGAGATCTGAGTTGAGCTAAATCACTCTCACTCTCCATGTTTTCGACATCATCTTCGGGAACTGTCATCATTTTCACTTCTAGAGGATCACTCGGAGCTAATTCTTTTACTCGATCTGCGTACCGTAATGTGTTCAACGAGTTCTCACACGAACTTAGACCCGGACTTATCATTGCTATCATGCATGTCTTAGATTTTTCACCGATAAAAGAATCTCGAAGGACTTGAGTTAGTTTACTAGCTCGGAACGGTAAGTGAGCACCTTTACGACCCAAAGCTCTGATGCACTCCTTGAGGGCCAAAAGTGATTTGTTGATCTCTGCTCCTTCCATTCCTTAAAATAAATCATAAAGTCCACCATAAGTTTAAGCACATAAACAATACTTCAAAAAAAAACTAGAAAAACATTCACTTACGAGTTTGTCGATCGGCGGAAGAAGTATCGGCGCCACGTTCATTTCCAGCTAAATCGATTAAAGAGAATTTACCATGAAGACGATTTTGAGGCAGTCGGAGAACAATCTGAAAAACGGCGTGTGATCGAGATGAATTAGAGTTGGCTGACGTTTGACCGGAAGTTCGTGCAGCATTTCCTAACTGAATCAACTTTAGCACATCTTCTACAGAATCGACAGCTCGCTCAGTCAACCCGACAACTTGAACTTGTTGCTTTCCGTCTTCCAAAACCCTCAATTTTGCTTTCTGAGCTAATAGATCGAATACCTACAAACAAATAACGCGTCAAATTGGTTAGTTGTTAATTACCACTCAATTATACTCACATTGATATCAATCATTCACCTTGCCACTGTAGATCTCGAAAAAGCTACATGCAATACTGAGATTGTACTGACGGTACTGCGGGCTTTTTAGAAGTCGAAATACGTCTTTAGCAGTCATTGCGTAAATACCCTTCTGACAGTCTTGAGTTTTGCCATTAAAATCTCCACCCATTGTATGTGTTTTACCGCTCCCAGTTTGTCCGTATGCGAAACATGTAGCCATACCTCCTTCAAAAACAGTTTGAACCAGCGGCCGAGCTGAATACCTATCAAACCCAACAAGATCGTCATTAACATCATGAATTCAGCATTTTTTATCATTATATCTGGAATTAATATAATTTGATAATTTTTTTTCACAAAATTATTTTCAATGAAATATAAAACTGACTTGTAAACGATTTCGTTGTTACAGCTATCATCAAAAGCATAGTCAAAGCGAAAGTTCGCATTCTCAAGGTACTTTGTCAGATCCACCTTTTGCTTAGGCTCATGCACGCTGATCTGGTTCTTGTTAGGCACTGTTATCACATCTACTTCCTTGCGCATAAGTTCTGCAATAAAAAAAGGTATAAACCACAACTTTTAAATAAAACATTCGCGTAATCATAGCTAGTTTCACTTATAGACCCACTACCACGTAGTACGACACACTTGATTTTGAAACCACCAAACTAAACCACTATCCCATAATTTTCCAACTGTTTAACTTTACTGTTACCATTCGTACGTAACTAAAAGTTATTATTTGTGATGCATTCTATTCCACAATATTCATGTAGAATAAAATTCAAAATATTTTTTCACTGTAGTGTTTAAAAAAATTTGAACACTTCAGTTCATCTCAGAATTCCCTAATTACATCGTATCTTTACGTACCTTTCTTATTCATAGGGCGCTTCCTCACACATACTGTAATTTGATGATCTTCAACTGCGTCTGTTTCTCTCAAAGGATTGAATTCAAGATTATGGCGATACTCTCTGAACAAAACACAAAAAATATGAGGTTAATGACAGTCTATAATAAAACAATAAAAGTGTCCTAAGAATCTTATAACTTATAACCATTAAACTGTCTGTGTATAGTAGTAGCATGCATGTGTAAATGCAACTCTGCTCTAACGGACTTAAGAACAGTAAAACTCATTACACTTCTAGTTTGTTTGAAGCCAAAATCTAAAATTAAGCTACACTACTATTATTTCAAAAATATATAGTTTTATATTATACCTTATCATAGACAGGAATTCCCAATTCGGATTACCGGGATCCATGTTCATCATATTCTCTTTTTCATTTTTGATCTCAGCTTGCCGCAGTCTTCTTTCCTCCCTGTTTTTCTTTAGCTTTTCAACTTCTTTAACAACATTACTTTTACGACGATTCGCTACAAAAACAAAATCAAGAATTTAAATACCCACTCGCATTAAAGTGGAACTTTCATTTCACTTTACGCTCTCAATCAGTCCCTTTTCATAGCTGTTATTATTACCTATTATATGGTTCATGGCAGATAACAAATCAATGATACACAAATGAATTTATCTTATAGCATTGCATTTTGCATTCTTAATATTAATCTAATCATTACATTCACATTCACAGTTACTCACTATTCATTTCATTCGAAAAGAAATGCTGCCTACTCAAACTCCAACTACTGCGTACTCAAATGCAAGTGCAACTACAAAATCGATAAGATACCAAGTAAAGTAAAGTAATT
Source organism: Pogonognathellus flavescens (assembly GCA_019776165.1). NCBI lineage: Eukaryota > Metazoa > Arthropoda > Collembola > Entomobryomorpha > Tomoceridae > Pogonognathellus > Pogonognathellus flavescens. Next base: position 807 of record JABASD010000107.1, on the reverse strand, counting down.
ATCTTTCTCTCAATCAGCCATTAACATTAAATGCTTGAGACAAGAATTAAGAATAATTTAATCAGTGCAAGTAAAGTAAAACGTGAATGCAAAAACAATTTATAAAGTTCAATGTTATTTTCCTGAGTTTAATTACTAAAAAGTTTCTTACGTGCAGGTGCTCCTAATTGATTCGGATCACGAGTTACAGTTCCTCCACCAGTCCCGTTAACATGATTACTAATGTCCATTGTCTGGTCATCCATTTCATGATTATTAGAAGGTGGTTCCATAGGCTTCGCCGTGGGAAACATATTCGTTTGTCTCGATGCACGGGGAATTTTTCCTCCTGCTCCAATTCCACCTGTACTCACCATTTTCACTGCCATAAATTTCAAATATCAATTCGGTTCAACATAAAACACGGTGCAAAGCACACAGACAATAATAAACTTACAAACAACAACACAACAACATTTCTACAACAAAAATAAACTTAACTGAGGTGTAAAAACAAATAAAATTTACTTAACAATTCATAAAAATAAATTGAGAGCAAAAAGAATGAGCTCTGAGGAAAGCGCAAAGACAACTGTGGCTCTATGCAAACGTAAGCAAGCACTCAAAACACAAACTGAACCTATATGTATGTGACAGAGCTGACAATTGAAATACTACAGTCAGAGAATGTCTTTCCTGTCTCTGTCTCTATTCGATAGCTGCAGCTACCTCCCCCTACGGAATAAGTGGTTTATTTTCCCATTCATTTTCATACTCCGTTTTGGGAAATTTTCATTTCTGTATTACGAGAAAACCGTTTGTTCTACA